>CM033276.1:20822603-21062716 GCA_019343175.1 Oedothorax gibbosus | reverse complement strand
GCTTCTTGCCATCGTTTCCCAACCAGCACGACATCTCCAACTTGAATGGTTTCGGTGGGGCCCGCCATGTGAAGATCTGAGGCCCCCAAATATTCCTTTTTAAAAGCGTTGTTTTCCCTTTTCTCTTCTCGGGCCTTTTGATTTTAATCCCATCTCTAAAAAGGGCCCCCTTTTTTCCCAAACGGCTGTGAGTTCTGGCTTTCATTTTCCAGGAAGACTCGGGCGAAACTTTCCCCTGGTGTTGATTTTCCTTTTTCGGGAAATCGTCCGAAACGTAGGTCAATGGACGGCTTTTTCAAAAATGGATTCAAAATTCGCAACCAGGGGAGAGATTTCTCCATAATCCAAGGAGGCTCCCCCTTAAGTTCTTTCGCAGCAGATTTTTCGAGGGCGTAAAAGGCCCTCTCCCAAAATCCCCCCACCAGGGGGCTAAAGGGGGATTAAATTTCCCACTTGATCTTTTTGTATTTTCGAATTCTTTCTGTATCTTTGACCATTTTAACTTTGCAAAGGTGTGGGGCAGTCCGAAAAATTCGTGCCTTTGCCCTGATTTAACAATACCCCCCAAATCCGACCTTTTACGGGCTATAAATCTTGGGAGGGCAAAAAAGAAGGGGCAGGGTATTTTAAGGATGGAACAATTTTCAGGGTGCACCCCCCCGGTATAAAGCACATTAAAGATCACTATCCAGGCTTTTTCCCCCATTTTACCAATGAGGGGGGCCCGGGCAAAAATTTTACACCAGTCATTTGGGAAAGCATGAACAACGGGTTTAACAAAATCTTTCGGAGGGGAGAAACGGTGGCCCCTGAGAGACGGGGCCCGGGTACCTCCTCAAAATTTACAATTTTTCTATAACGCTCTTAAACAGTCCTGCGCCCTTTTCACTACCCAAAAATTCCTTGCGTAAAACTTTTTACAATTTTGAGCTTTTTCCCTGCTTTTTTTAAAAAAGATTTTTGCTTTTTCAATCAGTCTCTTGACTGGGGCCCAAATTTTTGGGACGGAAGGAAAAAACCGGTGAGAAAAATTTTTTGGGGTTTCCCTTTCTTCATCTGTAAAGCCCTGGTCCTCTTTCCTAAAAATTCCGCCCTTCATCTCTTAAGCGTTAAAAATTTTTCTCAGAGATTTCTTCTCAGCTTCCTCTTTAAAACGACTCGTTCTGCACAAATGGGAAAAAAGTTTTTTTTCGGGTTTTTGGGCGATTTTTTCAGGTGCCCAATTTTGGGAAATACTTCGGGCACCTAAATTTTTAAAACCCGTCCCCGGGGGCTGCGGGTGGGAAAAGGGGGCATTATCCAAGCAATGCTCTGATTATTTTGGGTTAAGTTTTGATATTTTTTTTAGAAATAGTCCTATTATGATTGGGATTTTGGGGGGGGGGGTTTTTCGCTGCCCAACAGTTCGTTTTGTTTCCTGACTCGACTGCTCCTTTTCATCGGGGTTTGACGGATGACTTAGGCCCTTTTCCCTTTTTGGAAACTTAAACCCAAGTTAAAGGCCCTTTCCCAAAAATCTTGTTTTTTTGAAATCTCTTGGCTCCGGCGGGCCTCTGGTTTGGTAAATCGGGGGATTTTGATCCCCCGGGGTTTGTGAAACCAATCTTCAGATAAAAGTCAATTTTCTTATTTCTTTTTATTCTGTTGTTCACGAAGACTGACCATTGTTCTTGTATTTTTTATCCATGTCCAGAACTGTCGACGAATCAGTCCAAAAGAACATTTTGTGCTTCGTTCAACTTCAAGCTGTTTTTAACTAGTCAACAACCTAGCCTGCAATTGTGGCGGAAAGCGCACTGTTTACCCCGTCCCCTGGATTCCATCTTGCGAAATACCGCGCGTACGCATCTGACTAGCGTCACAGAAAATGTGTAGACTAATTGTGGTATCACTTGGGAAACCAAACCAACGGGAATTTGTTTTTCCGAGGACGGTAATTCCTTTGGCCCCATTTGAAAAATTTCTTTTTGATTCTCATTACCAAAGAAATCCCATGAGCTTTTTTCCCCCAAAACAGACTGCAACAAAATTTTTTGGCGAACAAGACAGATTTTTATATCCGATGGGATCATAGATTTTTTTTTGAGAGAGAAAAGGATTTTTCTTTGTCACCTTATTATTTTTCCCATCGAAATGCAATCCTTCCGACTTAATTCCCGAGGGGTTTTTTTGCTTTTTCCCCACCTAACCTTTAAACATTAAGTTTAATGGACCCTACTCTGTTTGTTACAAGGATGTTTTTTTCCCAACCTCTTAAGTCGAATTTTCCCCTCTTCATTATTTCCGTAGCTTCTTTTAAAAAAAAGGTTCCAGGTGGATTCACGGTTTGATGCTTGTGACGCAATTGTCGACAAAAAAAGCTATCCTTTAATTTTTTCATGGGCATTCTTCGTAAAGGATTTGTTGTCTATCATTTGCTTCTCTATTCAAGTGTTGGCAAATTACAGCTCCCAGAGAAAAGGAACGCAAACCCCAAAAATATACTCTTGCATGCCGTAGTACCTTCAGTCTTCTTTCTTGTCATACCAGGGGAAAACCGTAAAAAATCTCTTTCCTTGGTTGAAAGAAATCTGTAGAAATTCTTTCCTAAGTCCGAAACTACTCCTATTTTGTATGACGAAAACGTGCCCGAATCGAAGGAATCTTCTCGATGAGATTTTTCTCCTTCTCGAGGCAGTCCCTTTTAGTGAAGGGGCGTTCAGGGCTTGGCTGAAGCATCGAAGCATATCCAAGTGGGTATTACCGTTCCTTTTTCAACGGTAAGTGGGAAGGTATGCCCAGGTTTTGTCAATTCTGCATCTGGGGAAAATTTTTTATAATTTCCCTTTTTTCTTTCCATCTTCAAGTACTTTGGGGAATTCTTTCCGCAATCCGTCCCCTTTTTTAAGCTTCTTACAGTAGAGTCCAATCTTTTTTCTTGGCCATTTCATAGTTTTCTGGAAGGGGAGCATTCAACTTCCACGGCATTCTTTCTTCATATCTTCCATCCCTAACATGGGACAGTTCTTTAAAATGAGAAGTACCGCTTGTTTTGGTTTTTTCTTACTCCTCTGTTCATAGGGCTCGAATTTTCCCATTAGTTCTAGGTCCCTAAATTCGGAATAGGATGTTTCCTTGACTTAGCATGGATATCACGGACATGTGGGCGTTCTCTGAAAGAAGCTCGGGTTTGGGATCTTTTCCCGGGCAGGGACCAAAACCCAAATTTGTTCAAACGCCCCGAGTCCGGAAGAGAGTTGTCCTTTCTCAGTGTAGAGTTTTCCAATACGTTCCCGAACCGACAGACCCTTTATGGTTTTTCGTCTTCCCTATCAAAAACGTTGATTTTTTTCTTTTCCCTAAATTTCCCCCATCCATGGGCCTTTAAAATACTTGGGATTTCGTTACATACATCCTTGGTCCACGATCCAGATTACACACATTCCTCCTTTTTGATTTCCAAGTAAATTTTATAGGTTTGGTGTCTACACTCATCAGTTTTGGTTTCCCCCCAAAAAGTGAATGAGTAATTACATGTTTCCGGGCCCCGTTTGATTTCCCAACCCTTCGGCTGTGGACTTCAAAATAAGGGTTTTTTGGTACCCGATCACATAGCACGCGAAAATTCTTTTTCCCCTTTTCCCCTTATCAATTCATACCAGGGTTTGGAGAAATACTTGGGATTTTGGGTTTTCGGATAAGAAATGTAAAACGTCGGCTGACTCTGAGTTGAAAGACCTTGTCGTCGACAACTTCATTGGATCCCTTGATTTCTTTTGGTTTTTCGAGGGGCACATAACTTCTTGGACCTTTAGCACATTAACCTTGGACCGACAAAATCTTGCCCAAAAGGGGGACCAAGGCACTGGCAAAACAAACCATTATTTTTTACTATGGCTGTTTTTTTAACTAAAGGGATTGAAAAAACCCCTCTACAAAAAAGGCTTTCATGATTGAATTTGTAGGGCAGAATAACAACAAAATTTTTTTATCCCCTTTTTTTAAATCGTCCCAAAAGGGTTTGTAGCGCGTAAATTGGCCCCTTTTAAAACGGGGGTAAAGTGTCACGCCCACCTTGACCCACTTCCTTTTTTCGGGACAGTGAAATCATTTTTTGAAAAATTTTTTCTTTCCCGGCTGACTCCACTTCTTGCTTTAAAAACCCAGTAACGCGTCCAAGTGTGTTCGTCATTTTTGTTTTTTGGGCCCTTTTTTTTCAATTACCCTTCCCTTTCCCATTTTTTAAAGTACATCCAAAGGCAAATTTTTTTTCAACCATGGGAAAAATTCCCACTTTTACGGTCGTAATCCTAGGGGTACTCAATGAGCGCGTTGCGTCGAAAATTTTTATTAACAACGTTTTTCAGAGAGAATTTCGATTTATTTCTGTTCGCATTATTAATACCAGTGAAATTTTTTCCCCCTGACGTACACTTCAGATAGTATTGATCGCCCTTGACCATAACGATCTTCCAAGCTTGTTTACCCCCAATAAAAAATTTTTCGTTGTTCCCGGAAATGATTAAATTTGAGTTCCCTAGATCGGAATTCTCTTCGGTAGTTTGGGTTCAAATAATGGAATTCTCCGGTTAGTTAAATGTTCACTCTTAAAAAAAATCTTCTCGATTGATTAGGGAAGTCAAATACTCTTTTAAAATCTCCTTTAAATTTTTTAACCCCGTTTCTCCGAAAACGCGACTTCTTTTATCTCTCGTAATTGTTTGGGCATTATTAGGGATATTTCAGTTTTTTTTAGGGGGGACTGAAACCGGTTAAATTTTTTCAAACCCCTTTTTCCCAATACAGATATCTCAAACTGACTTGCCCTCTATAGACTTCGATTTCGTCAAATGCACTTTAATTCTGGGGGATTTTTATCCCCTACTAAAAAAACTTATTTTTTTTTTTCTAATTTTTCTTTTTGTTTAAATAACTGTAACTCAATAAATTTTTCGTCGCTATACTTTCTTATCAATTATTTCTTTCACAGCATTAAGCCCTTTGTGAAAGCCGTCGTTCACCCGCTTTTATTCTTTTTCATCTTTTCCCATTTTTAAAATATAAATAAATTCCTTATTTTTAATTTTTATCAGTACTAGAAAAAAACTTGGATTGGTCCAAAACTATTTAAAGAGGTAAGCTAAGCTTGTTTTACCTCTAAGTCCTTCGCGAGCTGACAGTACTATGCCGTTCGTGCCGACCCGGGGCCCCATGATTTCGTGATCGTAATTATAACCCCTAAAGAGCCCATTTTAAAACACAGAACGTCATTTTAAACCCACAGACGATAAATTTAACACGAAATAAATCGCCATTCTGAAAACTATAACAGGTATATTCTAAATAAATTTTTTCCCAATTTTTCATTTTTTAAAAGGGGCCCTTTAAAGCAATACGTCCTTGGGCCCCGCAAAATTTTTTTCCGATTACAAATAGTTTTTGGCTTGTTCTCCAAGCCCGCAGTTAAAAAACACCGTAATTTTGGGTTTCCGATCAGCATCAATCACGTGAAGCTCACCCAGGCCCGGTGTGAAAGAAAGAACTTTTATCTTTTGGGGGGTTCTTTGGTTCGCCTTTCTCCGTTTGATTTTTTCGCCGGGGAAAAGGGCCCATTCCCAACCCATTCCTTCCTTAATGGTTTTGTACAACTAGAATTACAACTTTTATAAAAAGTAATGCCTTTTTGGGGGGGAGCGAGATGTTAAATGCAAGAGCGGTGGCGCTCTTTCTAGGGGGGTTTTCTAACGTATTGCTAAAAATTCAAAAAAAAAACCATATTTAAATGCTCTGGGAATTTTTCGAGATTGCTTCGCCTTTTTCTTAGCAGCCAATTTTCCCCCAAAGTTTTGGGTGCAAATGACATATTAATTTTTCAGTCAATTTTTCACGATCTATTAGAAATATTTAAGTTCCCTTTTTTGCTTTTATGCTACTAATCCGTTTTGACAGTTTATTAAAGCAACGTAATCGCTTCGGAGTGTACGATTTCTGCAACTTTCTTTTTATACTATGTAGACATTTTTACCACCTTTTTTTTACGCAATGATAAATGTTAGTTAAATGAAAAATCTTTAATTTAGGTTTGAAAAGTAAAAAAAATATACTTTTTTTGTAAAAATTAAATGCATAAAAAATACTCAATGGGGGAAAACATAAAAACAGCTCTACGAAAATACTACAAAACCAATTGAACAAAAATTTTTGGGGAGTGATTAAGGTGTGTTTTTCATAAACCAAGCAGACATTTGGCGGCCCCCCCAAAGACCATTTTTTAAAATAAGGCCCGGGGGGAAAACTTACCCCATGGGAAAAAAATGCCCGGGTCTCCCCTATAATTTTATTTAAAAAAGCATTTTCAGGGAAAATACTATTTCCTCATTTGTTACTCTTTGAATGGTAACCGGTGCCATTGATTCGGATAATTAGGGTTCCACTGTATCATAATTTTATTGTGTGTTTTACAGCAATAATCCTAATTAAATGTTGTTGTAAATAGCCTTTATATATATAGTGTATATTGTAATGAAAGATATCAACTAATAAAGGATCAATAATTTATCTCCATACAAAAAAAAATCAATTGTTAAAATATGGTTTTTATTGCTGGTAACAAGTCAAAAATTTACCCTAACATTTGTTTGGGCGTATTTCTGAACCAATTATGGCTTCACTTGGTCCACCGATTTTCGCGTTGATTTTAACATGGATGAATCTTTATCTTACTCCTACTTCCTCAGAAATCCCCGTAGCATAATTCGAATTATCTACATTTATTTACATTTTCGTCTTGTCCAATAATAATTAATAATCCACTGGTTGTACAACGGCTCTCAAGCAAATATTTAAAACTGCGCTTTCTCTCGTTTTATTTCAGTATGAAATATGAATATATAGTTTAAATGGTAGGTTTGAGTATTAGTATTTTGTTGTATGCAAGTAGAAATACTGAATTAATATTTTTTATTGTTGTTGTTGTTGTTTCTAATGCCACTCGGTAACCGAGCCCGGAGAAGAGAACTACCCGATTTTAAGGCGAAGTGGGGCAGCTTCCGTTTTTATTGAGCGCCACAAGGGAGGAAGTCCGACTTTTGCTCGCAGCATGACACATGCGTTTTACAGGAAAGAATATTTTTTAAAACATATTTTATGTTTTGTGCTACACATATATATTAAATATTTACAAATAAGATAAATGTGTATTAAATTAATCAATTTTATCTTACAAGAAATATTTAAAGACCCACTTGATAATTTCATAAATAACTTTTTTTACAAAATAATAAAGTTAAGCTTCAGGTTTTTAAAATTCTTTTTTATCGTAACTTCATTTGTTCTAAATAAGAAGTTCAGTACTTTATTTTTCATTTGTCCTATTTTCTTTGTTTAGATAAACTAAAGCTAAAAAAATATTTCCACATGGTTAGTTATAGTTTTCCTAACGATGGTCAGTAATAAGTTAAATTTTACAGTAAATACGAAATGCGTAACTAAATCAAATTTTCGTTGCTGGATAGAATGCGTAAAATCAATGAATTTTAACTAATCAATGAATAATTTTTTAATCAATGAATTTCAATTAATTACCGAGGGATGAGCATTGGAAAAAAATATATATTACAATTTGTTGGTTTAAAGTGATTTACTACTCAAATATAAAAAATACGTTTTGACTTGGAAATATATTTAAATTTTTTAACTAATTTGCAATCGATACAAATTGATTTTAGCACTTCTTTTGTATACTTCTAACATGATATTTAATTAATATCTGATATACATAAATAGTTATTTAAAAAAATATATAGTTTTTTGAGTTTTTGAATTTTTTTCGTTGCGTATAAATTCTAGTTTATTTAATTTATATATTGAAAAAAAAAACAATTAAAAAATACTTTCAAAATATTCTATTGAAATTCGAATTATTGACATATTTTTATAACACGCGCGCGTTAATTTGTGTTGCACAACAGAAAACCTTTGAATGGAAAATATCTAAATTATATGTATCAAACCGAATTATTAATTTAATTAAATATTTTAATAATGTTAAGGATTTAAAATCCTAGTTTTTTACATGTTTATACAAAGTATAACATTATTCCGCAAAAGAAATATATATAATTAGAACTTTATTCAATTAGTAATTTTTAAATGTTGTTCTCTTTAAAATTTTTAATTCATTAAGAGTTAGCTGGAAATAATCATTCAATTAACATTTTTCAAGGAAAACAATGTTGCAAATTTAAGAGAAAAGTGTCGAATTCTATTTCAAGAATCTTTTCTAAAAATTCCTGGATTCTAATAAGAAACATTGTATCGTCTACATTTAGAACACTAATCATTATAGTTTGTTTTCGTATTTTAATTGAATTTGTTACATTTAATTACAAAGTACATCAAAAAACATATTCAAATGAATAATACTGAAAGGTTTTTTTATACTTCTAACTTATTCTTTTTTTTTAAGAATTCTCTTCTCTTCTTTTTTTAAAGAAATTTTATTTCTTGGAATCTATAGACTATAGACATATTGATGTGTAAATCAAATGTGTTAAAAATATTTCTTGATAAGAATATTACCTAAAACTGGCAACATGGAAATTATAACTAGATTTTAAAAAGTGGAAACTTTGTACAGTTCAAGAAACTATTTAAGGAACATTAAAATTATAAATATTAACAGTAAAATATGATGAAATGGTTTAGATTCATTCATGTAAGAAAGTTATTGTGATGATTCGTATCAATAAAGTTTTAGAAAATAGTACCACTTCTTAGAGACCTCAAAATCAAAGTATAAAATCAAAAAAGTATTTTTTAACACTGTTTTTAACCTTAATACCTAAATTGCTAACTAGCATAAAATTTCAAAAACAGTTTCTAGTATAACAACATTCAAAAGTTTTTCGTTGCCACAACACAACTTAAATGTGAAGTTGCTCAATTACGGAACATGTTATTTTTTTTTAGAACAAAAGCAACACAATAGAAAAACGACAAAAAAATATCCTAGATAAAACAGGATGTAAACTGCTTTTGAAAAGGGAAAATTCTTTATAACGAACAAAAATTCTTCTTTATATCTGATTAACCGAAGAATTTTAACAAGGGTTCTTTCACTATTTTCCGGTGTTGGGGAAAAAACTTAATTAAAAATCCCTATTCTGATTTTTAAGAGCATGAAAATCTTGAATGAAGTCTTCACAATGCATTGTTTGTTGTTGTTCCTTGAAAATAAAGACTTCTCACACAAAAAATGAACAATGGTAAGATGTGTTCCAAGTGAAAAGTTTACAATTATAATTGCTCTTAATAATTATAATGATCAGAATAGTTACATTCGGAATATATAAAAAAGTTTAGGGTTGAGTTTGTTTGAAATTTAAGCTTTTAATGGTGTCATTAAAGTGTGTTAAGTATAAAGGACTATTTTCGTATAAAGGAGTATTTCGGTGGTTATTTAAGTTGGAAAAAAAATGTGCATTATGGTTTTTTTGTTATGCGGTTAATATATATATTTGTTTTATCAAAGGAATTATTGCATTGAAGGATTTGAGTTTAGTATTTGAAAGGAAAACTAGGAGTGTGAAACACCACAAGACTTTTAATAACCACTCAATAAAAGATATTTGATAAGCTAGAATTCAGTTAAAGTTTTGTACAAGATGTTTTCGTTTTTCACCCATGCCTTTAAAACCTTAAAAGTTATATGGTAGCTGTTCTTTGCTGTTGCGCGATTCTCTCGAAAACTTTATTATGACGTCCAAAGGGTACGAGGAACTCGTGTACCAAATTTAAAGTCTGTATCCTTTTTCGTTTTTCAGCAATATTATTAATAACAAAAAAGTTCTAAGGCAACTACCCTTTAAACATGCGAGATATTCTCGAAAAAATTAGTACGACTTCCAACAGGTTGGTACTAGAAATGTATATTTAGATCGATTTGATTTTTTTTTATTTCGTGCGAGGAACGAGTATTTATTTTCTAGCATAAGCTAAATAAAAGTTTTGAAATTTGTAGTTTATATTTGTTGTTTGAATCTTCAAATTAATTAATGTATGAATCTATCCTTTTCTGAGTTGAAAAAGGAAATCCAAAAGTCAATTTGTTAAATCCAGTGAAGAGAATTTAATCGCTTGAATAATTTGACGAAACCATTTCATCATTATTAACGATTAATTTACCTGATTCGCTTTTACGAGTCAATACACTCTCCTATTCAGCTGAATTTTAAGCAATCTGCTAATAAGTATGGTGTATGGAGTTCATTTATGTTTTATCGCTAGATTTGTTGCACAAAATTTTACGTTAACATATCTTCCATAAAAATTATTTTGCAGGCAATAAATATTCTAATTACTGTCCACTCTTGCTTATCTTTGATGCCAAAAACCCATTGGATTCCCTGATACGCCCCAGAATAAATAGATTGCGGTTGGTTGACTTAAAAAAAGTCGCACTATGGGGTACCTGTTCTAAGTCCGTGCCTTTTCTTCTAGACTATTGATGATGCCTCGGGAAAAAGGCAAGCACCTTTTTAAAGAGTGCATTTAATGAGAAGTTATTAGCTTGAAAATCTTGGACCAAAGCTACCCCATTTTACGGTATTAATAAAAAAATATTTGATTATAAAAATAAACATTTTAAAAAAAAATCGTTTTACTAAATTTGTAAAGAAAAAAAAACATTAATTTAAATTATAACACTTAAAATATAAAAACAAACAAGTCAGAATCAAACCTACCTTACAGAACACATAATTTTTACAATTCCAAGAATAATCCTTTCGTAAATTGGCAATGTCAAGACAGAAACGACGAGTTAAATTAGACCAGTTATTCTCAATGGGTCTATGCCATCTTCTCCTATTTTTTTGCACTGCTCTTCAGTTGTTCACATAAAATTTTCAAGTTCTTCTCGACTGCATCTAGCCACCTAGTTGGTGGGCAACCCCTTCCTCTTGTTCCTTATTCTGGTTTGGAGAATGTCACATATATTTGAAAGAGTATGGTCATCCGAATGAAAAACGTGTCGTAGCCATCGAATAAGATTCGCTTTAGTGATTTTAACTAAGTCCGGTTGTTTGTACTTTTGGTACATTTCATTATTATTGTATAGGGTGCATATTGTATAGTAGCATTTGTTTGACATTGATAGGCGGCAGTCAATTTCAATACTTAAGTCAACTGTGTTAAAAAGTGACCATCTTTTAACGTTAAATTAAGCAAAAATTAGCGGAATGGTTGATTTACATTTACTGCAACTGAATAATGTAATCCTGTATTATTTATTTCAAATTTTAAAATATTTTTTCTTTTGTGACAATTCAAAAAGCTTCAGTTACCTGGAATTTACTCTTTAAAACTATCCTATAGTCAAATGTCCTGACGACATGTACAAGCCGCTATGAAGTGTCTTTAGGTGCCCAATTGTAAACCTCGACATTTGACTACGGTTCAAACTTATGAGGCTCAGCTTTAATATCCTGAGCTTACATAGCAGAATGGCATAACTTTCGACCGCATCTGACCCCCAAACCACAAACCCAAATAACTGTTTTATCAACACACATACAAAACGAACAAAAGTCCAATAAATGCCATTAACACCCCTTCTACCCATCACGTCCCGTCCACTAGTCATCAAAGATATAAAACCTCCATAAATAAATCCGAATTCCGCCATTAAGAGTCAGCAATGGCGACCGCGGTTATTAGTTTTCGCTCTTATTAGAACCCCTTTCAATCCCTGTGGGAAATAAAATCACCTTCTGCCATTTATAGTGAGCGAAAAGACAATTACAGCCGAAGCCTGCATTAATCAGCCATTGCCGGACTGCCGATTGCCGGATTAGGGAGCCGATGGCAATAAAAACCTGGAAGGACAGGACCGCTTGCAAGTCGCCCTAAATGAGGCAATAAAATCGGCACTGATTGAGGTGTTTTGCTGTTTGTGTACATAGGCATTACTTTTTTATGAAGTTTATAATGATGTTTTTTTTTTGTCTTGTCTAGAAGTTTTTATAGTAGATCCAGACTGTTGGGGCTTACTGTATTTATGTTAACTAATGAAATGGTGTTGTGTTCAGAAATCTAAATGAGTAGTGAGCTTTACCTTTATATTAGTGGAAGTACTTTACTTACAAGTTGCAACTAGCAATAGGTTTCGAATTAGAATAATTTGTGAACTAAAGTACTGGGGATTGTAATGAAATAATATCTGTAATGAAATTTTGTTGTGATCAAAATCAAAATTAAAAATATTATTTCCTTACCATTATATAATTAAAAATGCTTTACTTATATAATAAAATGCCTGTGTCAAAGAAAAACCCATTTAACTTTTTTATTTAGCAATCATATACAAACACAGAGTTAGGGTTTAGTTATACGACTATTCGTTGTTTATAAAGGTTTTGGTAGGACATGACCGCTTGTACGTCGCCTTAAATGAGGCAATAAAATCGCCATTGATTGAGGTATTTTTGCTGTTTGTGTACATAGAAAAAAACTTGGGTATTACTTTTTTATGAAGTTTATGATGATGTTTTTTTATTGTTTGAAAGTTTTTATAGTAGATGGAATCTTTCAGACAAATTTGAAGGAGATTATTGTATTTATGTTAACTAATGAAATGGTGTTGTGTTCAGAAATTTAAATGAGTAACAGTAGTACTTTAACCTTTGCATTAGAAGAAGTGTTTTACTTACAAATAACATCTAGCAATACGTTTAGAATTAGGAAGAATAATTGGGACAAACATACAGAGGTGATTATTATATTGATGATAACTTATGAACTCGTGTTGTGTTTGGAATCAAAATTAATAATAGTATTTCCTAGCCTTTTTATAAGTAACAGTACTTTACTTAGATAAGACAATGTATGTGTCAAAGAACCATTTTATTGTTTCTTGTTTAGTAATAATATACACGCCCAAATTAGCTATTAGTTATACAATTATACGTAGTTTAAAAAATACGATGCTGTAAAGAGGGTCATGCTTATCTATTTGAAAACGCATGTTATTATTTGCTCAATAGCTTTGGTCCTGGTTAACATTAAGGCTAGCTTTAAGGCTAGCTTTCTATCCTTAAAAGCATTCAATCAATTCTTCATTATACCCTTAGAAATAGGATTAAGATTATGGTCGTGTGTATATTTGTCTGAAAAACATATGAATGAGCAAACCGACAGAGAAGACATACATTTAGAAAGACATCCATGACATAATAATTCATTTATGAACCCAGACGATGATTCCTGACAAGAATAAGAACTAGCACCCTTTCTTTGTTTTCGAGACAAAGAACCTATTTCAGATGAAAGTCTGAATTCTTTCCAAAGGGATACATTCATGCCTTATCTGGGATTTGATCCCCAGAACACTTAGTGAAAACCGTTGGTCATTACCTTTGAACCCCAGCTAAGCTAGTTTCTATTAAATCTATTTCAACCTCATTCCATGATTATAAAGTTTTATTCTATCTTGCTCAACTAAATAAGTGTTTATATAGACACTAAAACTTCACAAAGAATTTATTGCTTAAAATTTATTTTATTTTCTTCGATTTTATATTCCAACATGTGTCTAAACTAATGTTACTCCGGAGTACAATTTTCACTCTTGGTGAGCAGTTTAAAATACATTACTTTTACTCCCAAGGCACATTTAAACTAACTCTTCGAGCTACTTAAATCAATAAACAAGGAAAACAGTAAGTCCATTAGCTTAATCCAATCAATATGAGGCAACATTAATGCCAGAATGTGTCAGAAGTATTTAACTTTATTTATATCGTGTTTCCATTATGGAAGCCTTTTCCAACATTTTTCTACCTTGACATAATAGGAATAATAAAAGTTCACCAAGTTCATTACCGGTATCCTGCGGTTTCAGAGAAGAATATAAAACCTTATTTGATTTTGGTTTGGGAAAACTCTCGCTATTAGCGCCAAAGCGGCGTTTCGATTCCACGTTATGCTATTCACTTGGCGGTAATTTACATCAAAGAGAATTGAGCCAATTTCCTTATTTTTTACCGCCGTATTGGACGACCATATGCCAATACCAACTCTAAATCTTGTTATGGGAATCAATTTGGTGCTATTGCAAAACCTAGGCTTTTTTAAACCCATGGAGTTTTATACGATAAGTAACCGTATCTATGCGTTCGTGGGCAGGTAAATTGCACTAACCGCAACAATGCGTTGGACCATTTTTGCTAAAAATTACTAGTGTTTCAATATACTTTCGTATAAAGGTCAGAAGTATTGAGTGCTTACAACAATGGTCCAAGTTATCAGTCTAGATACTGCCATTTAGCAGCCAACGGCAGTATGAACCTCAGTGGTGTTTGCTTGTGTCCATAGTATTCTGAGTCGGGATTTACATATTTTCTCCATTGCGGCTTTTTTGAATAAGGCCGCTGTCATAATAAGTCAACGGGATTTCGAACATTAAGGCTGAATCTGTGCAAGACAGGGGTGTTTTTTAACTGGGGAAATAGCTATTTATATCCAATATTTAGGAAGTTTTATTTGATTTTTTTTAGGGAAAGGGAATTACGATTTTCTTTCTTGTTTATATTTATTGGTAATTTTAAGTACTATTGGTTGTGTTTTTTTATGTACTTCTCTTATGTTTGGGCGTTTCATCTGTTTTTGTTTCAAAGGTTTTTCCATAAATTTATGGACGAGAAAGCATATTCCGGGTAACATATTTCTAAAATGAAACATTTGGAAAGATTTTTGTTTACTTTTTTAGAGGTTATTACAGCATTTAAAACCTCAAATAAAATATATTTTTATTTTGATAAACTTAAGCAGAAAGCTCATTTTGGCGTCGCAATTTTTTTTTCATTAGTATGAGTTAATATAAAATATGCATTCGATACAAATTGTAGTAAAGAAGTGCACAATCTTTAACTAGATAACTGTTACGGTCGTTGTAAAAAGTTGCCATTCTTTGAGGTCCTCTAACATCATAAGACGCATTGGATCTTACCATTGTTAAATAAGGTTGCTAAAACTTGTTTTAACGAAATTTTATAACTAATAACTTCAACCAATAACAGTTTTTGATATTTCTCCTAAGCATTTACTCTCCAAATGTAAAAGTAATTTATAATACTTATAAGAAATTATACACAATGCTGTATCAAATTTTTTTTTGCAAACCTCCAAATTCATGTTTAATATCATATTGGTTGATTGGCATAGTCTGGAGGAGTTAGAAAAATTATAAACTTAAAGTTAGAATGAGTGTCCATTAATTAGCCGACGCTGTTTAGTAATTACACTGCTTGTATGATTGACAACGAGGCACTGCTTCGTTTTAATGTAGCACCACAAATTCACTTTATTCTTTTCTCCATGATTTAATTCTAAAAAGAAAACCTAAACTCTTCGGCGAAACAGCTCATTAGTGGGTCAAGGCATGCCGTGTCGTTTCAGCTTACGTGACCAAGGGCTTGAGGGTGCTAGGCATATGTCTCGGTTAGGGGGTCAACCTCACGCGGAACCCCCAGTGTTTAGTTCTTAAGTATGCTTGGTCCTCATTTTATCGACCCACTTAAAGGATGAAACAATGAGTGGCCTCGCCAATCCGGGACTCGATCCTGGACCTGTGTCTATGATCAAACTTAACTTTAATCGCGTTTCACTTGCAACGCTTCTGTTAATGTTCACCGTATGTACGGGGTTACAAGACCGCAGTGGCAATGTTACAGCAATTGTATCTTTCACATACGCCGGAGTTGAAAACCACCAGTACGGTTTTATCTGAGGTTTTCAATCATGTAGTGAATTTGAAGTGCCAAAAAAAATGTACTGCCGTACATTGCTACAACAAAACAGTTTAATATTGTCACTACATGATCAAAAACCTCAGGTACAATCATAAGTACGGTATTTGCTTCTATCGAGTGTGAAAGGTCGTATTGACATAACATTACGAATGTGATCATCTGCTGCCGCAAGTACGGCAAAAATTACCGGACCCCTTGCATGTGAAACAAGCAACCCTGTAACATATAACACTTCATCATTCGAAATTAAGCAAATCTCCCGGACTCGAGATATATAGCGAGACGATCAGCCAGCGATCCATGAAATCTGTCCGGGATTTCATCCGGCAATCCTTTTCCTACGGAAAGATAAATCACAGTAGCCGGATAGCTCGGGGACCGGACAGACAGATGGCAGAACCACACCTGTCAGGATTTCTCAGGGTAAAAGCATCGACTTCTAAAGAATGGGCTGAGAATCTAATATAAAAATATCGTTGAGGTGGAGGCAAAGATGAATCTCGCCAAACCACTAATATGGCGAGAAAGGGTTCGCATTTGGCGACCTATTGCTGTTATTTGAATGTGCCAAAAAACATTCTATCCGGAAGCTATTTTTGTTGCACTTCTACAACGTATATATTTGATATGTGTTCTGTATTGATTTTTTTAAAAAATGTAACGTCTAATTTTAGAATGTTTAAAAATAAAAGCATTGTATTTCTTTAGAATTGGGTTGTTTCAGGTGACGAAATTTCATACATCTAATTATTCTTTACCTTCCTGCGATCGGTGCCGGTGCTCCGATTGGTATTGTTCTACGCGGATTCATCAATCGAGTCCCGAGAAAGAATATGTGTTTTCATTCAGCATTTCTGTAGTCACTCAAGACCTGAAATATGCCCATTATCTTGTATAATGTACTAAGTCACGTGACTGATGAAGCTCACCTTTTAGGTTAGCCAATATGCAGTTCATTTCTATCCAAAGCGTTTGGTAAAAGCAAGTGGATTGATGGGAAGTTTTTCTTGCCAGATGCGTGTATATATGGGTGTCCGGGAATTGGTTTTCGTGTCCGGGTGAGAAAGAGGAGTTTCTTCAACCCTGTGATGTGTCAATTTCTATAGGTCTGATAGTAGGACCACTTAAACTCGGCCTCTTGGTATTTGTTACATAAATATTTTATAAACGACAAATGACTTTCGATATTGTATACATACTACTTAACCCATACAATTTACGTGTTACTCTTTCGAAAATAATTTTTAATTAATATAGAATTCACTCTTTTATTTAACTGTGTTATGTTTTAAGTGGCATATTAATATTTCTTTTTGGAAACTTTTAATATACCATTTTCCGCTATAAAGCACTTATGTCTTTATTTTTATTTTGCTCATTAATTTTCTAGGATGTAGCAATACATTTGAGTTAATATAATAAGATACATTTGATCCTTAAATTCTAATAAATACTAAATAAATATTAATTGAAACATTAATATTTCATAGTAATTTTTTTAAAAGTTGCATAAAAATCCCTAGAGAGTTATGGATATGAAAGATGTGAGAACAAAATAGATTAAAAAGTGAAAAACTTGTCAAAATCAATTTACACACAAAACATCCGAATTTCAATACATTTTTTACTCATGTTTTGAAACCATATCACTGTCCTTTTTTTGCCGAAAGTTCAATGAAATAATTTTCACTCAATTTCACTGTGAAATAAAAACATCCCAAATCAAACAAAACAACATATCCAATATTTATACAGCAATCACTTTAATTAGGTTTAATTGACGTCTAGAGCGATCCAAAGTACCACCAAAGTCATTAGTAGCGATTTCTCACCCAAAATGCCGACGGAAAAGAATGAAAACTTGGAATGAAAAATTAATTTATTCTTTCAGGGGGGAATCATTGGACAACTCAGCAACACACGTCTCTTGAGACATTTAGATGTATTTATTTTTAAAATTTCTACCTTGAGGTTTATGAATATTTATCATGTTCCTCTGCGCGCGTAAGAAGTGTTTGATAAAATATTCCTTAAAAGAAAGCGTGAGCTTGTTAATAATGCCGCCACTTTCTTAGAAAGTCCCGGGGGGTTCGACTGTGGATAATATTCGGGTTATATTTTAGGAACAAATGTATCCTAAACCTACGAAATGTAGCTCACAGTATCACAGGGAGCTGGCGAGCCCAGTCGGTTAAGACGTTCGCCTTGCATGCGGAAGGCTCGGGTCCGGGCATCGCCAAAATAAATACCGACCTATAAACGGTTTGTTCAACCAAAATCTGTAAGATGAATAATACCTCTTATAGAGGAAGTACACGTTAAATATCCTCCAAATTCTTGAAGCAGCGTACAAAGCCACCTTTAAAAGTTGCGTTGGGTGCCTACTCAGGTGCCGGCTCGTCACTTGACTTTTGTTATAAATACGACACCCGTCGCCAATAGCCCACGTGTATCTCTAGTGCGACGATAATTCAAACTTACCCTAATCATAGTGACATATATATAATGCTCTGACATTGCAATGTGAGCTAACAAGATATCGGAAGGTAACTAAACGATAGAGCAAGCTACGATGTCGGTAAAGGATTTTCCTCCTTTACCGACCTCGAGGTTTTAACGGAGCTGCCTTTTTAGCCGGATCAGGCCATTTGCAGACTCGGCATATTCCCCAGAACTGAGAGACATTATTTTTGGCTTCATCTAGGTGACTCTCGCTACTAATTTTGCTGCTCAGATCATACTGAATGTAAGTTTTCCGTGGATGTTAATGTATGCCCATATTTGATTTTGCTGGAAGAACCCAAGTCAAATGGGTACTCAAGGGATCTTTACATGCCTTTTAATCAAATGACATGCATGTCGACGATTTATCCATCCCCAAAATTTACCGACTTGACCGGGATTTGAACCCCCAAACTTGGGCTTATTAGGCGAGCACGTAATACCTCTCAGCCACTGAGTCGTTTTTCCAGTTCTGATAAGGTCGAAAAGACGTAAAACAAACTGAGAGAGTGTCTAGAAGTCAAAAGAAACAACTTGTCGTCTTACGCGTTTTATCTTTTCTTATTTGTCGTTTGGCGTCTTCCATTAAAAAGCAATATTTTTTATAAACACAATCACGTTTTCACTTTTACAATCTAAATAAAGTTGAATTTTTATAAAATGACGGAAAAACTGTTGCATACTTTAGTAGTAGGTTTTCTGCCATTGTTTTTTCATAGAACTGGTAAAAACCAACAAATTTTTATATTTTTAACATCCTTTGTTGTAATCTCGGATATTTTGTAAATTAGATTTATGATCCTTTTCATTAAACACAAGGTAGAGGTATTTATTAGAAGGAAACATTTTATTTAGCTTCTTTCTCTTTTAGAATTTTTATTTTAAAAAAACTTTGGAATGTACAGTTACTATATTAATGATACACCCAAGTGAGATTTGATGTATAAAAAACGACGAGCCCTTTTTCATAACTTAACCGATATTAAATTTAATTTGTGTTTTCGCCTTGTAATATGGTAATCAGCAAATTTATGGTAATACAAGTACTCAGGAGCTTAAATTTAAAGATAAAGGCTTGAGGGGACGAATAAATAAGGTGGATATGCAATTATTACTTTTTAGAATAATGATTCTTTAAATGGGGACAACTGACACTTTATATTTCCCCCAAAGATTATTAAAGTTTCTTACACAAGAAAGTTTTTTTTGCATCAAAATTGCAATATTTAAAAAATATTCAAACTGCCCTTTGAAAAAAATTGTTTTAATTTTGATAGTTCTAATACTATTATAGTTCCAGTAAACTTTTCATAATTCTCTTTTCAGTTAAAAAAATACAATATACCTGGAACAAATGCTACTAAATCATAATAGTATCAAGCAAGTAATATATGATTTTCTAAGTAGATATAAATATCTTAAATTCACATATAACAATATTTTAGGTTTAGTAAATAACTCGCTATTTTAATTATTAACAGTAAACAATCGAACCAACTATTTTAATTATTTACTTCTAAATACTATTTCAACAATTTGAATTCCTTACAATAACAATAAATAAAAAATTCAACAAAATTCTTCGAAAATTATTTTTCTTCTTTAAAACAACTTAAAAACCAATTACGAACCGAAGAGCGTTTAAAAAATTATATAAATAAAAACTAAAAAATAAAGTCTAACTTTTTTCTGTGTGTTTAACAGTCCAATAAAGAAGTTAAGTAGAAACAAAAAAAAACCTTTTTTTATTTTGCTATAAACGAAAAGATTCGTTTAACGCAATCAGTGAAAAAGTTCGCGTACTATTCGACAAAGACCAAACGAACAGCAAGCTTAACTTGATTAGATCTAATTGTGACCTGTGCTACAGGGACACTGGAACCTCGGATTAATAAAATTCAATTTAAGTTTGCGCTATTAAGTTTCGGAGTATTTAATTTCGGTGAATTTGCTGAATTCTGTTAATGGTGGTGCCGTTGATTACGACAAGTATGAGGCGAAAAAAAAATATCTTGGAAAAAAAGAAGCTGATTATACATTTGAGTTGAGAAGCGAATAATAATTAACTTCACAGTTGGAATTTTAAATTATGATAAATTGGTTGAAGATTAACTTTTTATAACTAGTCATTGGGATTCGTTATTTTAATTAAAATTGAGTTTGAGGTTATTGAGATTACTTATCATTTGAAGAATTAATTTTAATAATAGATTAAATCCACTTAAAAAGCGATATGTATTCGCATTTATCAGTTGTCATTTGTTAATTAAAACAAATCAGAGGTATTACTTTTTAATTAAACAAACGGGGATTTATTTTAACAGAAAGTAGTTAAAAATTGACAGAAAACTCAATGACAGACACCGTTTTATCCATACTGCATTTCGACAGCATATTGATTATTTTTATAATCAATTTATATTAAAAATTAATATTTTTTTAAAATACTTTCGTTTCACCATTTTACTCTAAAAAAGACTCCAAATAAATCAATAATAAACTTGTCAATTATAGCTCATCTTTCATATACTCAAAAATGCCATAAAATTCATTTTTTAAAATAAAAAAAACGATAATAATTTAAATGTAGCTTTTTAAACTTTAATATTATTTATTTAAATAGTACTACCTCATTAAAAAACATTAAATTCACCTGTCAAAAATATCCATATTTGAAACAAAATTCCTTAAAAATATTAACATCAATCATACTCAAATATCGACTCTTCTTCTTTAAAACTAAATTATTTTTTTCCTAAGTTCACTAAAAATTCATTTTACGGTTGAGCATAAAACATTTTGATTTTATTTTTAATATTTTAACCATAAAAAACGAAACAACAAATGATAATAACACAATGTAAGTTGTTTTTAATATTCATTTTCGAAGAAGCTGAGAATAGAACGATAAAAAAATGAACGTTGAAGAATTTTCCGACGTTAAAAAATATCGTCTGAACGAATATTAATGGTTTCCCGCTAAACCTCGAGAAAATAATGAAGAATAGAGAAATATGGATTGTATGTTCTATGTATTCTTAAATTTAGAATGGACGTATTATAAGTTGTAAAAAAGTTGTTTAAATTCATATTTTTTAATAAACTCATTATGAATAAAAATTGCCTTGAAGGTAATTGTGGGTAAAATGTATGCATAGATACATTAAAATTTTTAATATGCGCAAAAAGATAAAGGACAATTCCCTATGTGACAGAATGACATTTTGAATTGTAGAATTGAAGTGAAATAATTACCTCGAAGCTATTTTCAAAGGAAAATTGGTTTTCCAGTTTATATATTACTGTTAATGATTAAAAGATAATAAAAAAATTGAAATTTTTTAACTTTTTTGAAATTGGTTAACTTCTTTTTGTGTGACGAAATGACATTTTTGCAACCACGACTGTATCTTGGTACTTAAAAATGGAAACTTCTGTGAATTTACAATACATTGAGTTTTTAAACTAATGCATATCTCAAATATGATATATAAGCTATGCAAAATTATAATTTAGAGCAACCTACCTGTATCATGGCTTAAGTTATTAACTGTCATTTGACGTGACGGAATGACTAAACGTTTCCTAAACATATATTAAATTAAAAGTGTGTAAAGTAATAAATTTAATAATTTTATTATCTAATACTCATAAGATATTAAATATTACATTATATACATTTGTTCATATGTGAAAGGTTTTTCAAACACATATCTAGGACGATTTCCAATTGGTTAAAATGCTGGCTGAATTTGCAGAGCCAACAATTTTCTTTTGTCCATTAGGCATCGATCGTCTTTTTCGGGAAATGTGAATACATATCCTTTATCGTCCTGCTTTCTTAAACCACAATTTGAAAACTTAGAATATATTTTTATAATTAATTTGTAAAAATTACAAATAATATTTTTTTTATTTTATCGAAGTTGACATTTTTAGGGAATTACCCTAAAGTATTTTGTTGTATTTTTTGTAATTGCTGCGTTCAACACAGGTTAAATCAGTGGAGATTTACAAGAGAAAATAATATTAAATTTTAAATTAACGAACATTGAAGTTTGTATAATTATTTTGCAATTTCAAATTTCGTTTTGTGTGGTGAGGAGGAATTTAAAATATTCATTATCGATAATAAACTAAATTTAGGGAAAATACTTTTTATGCAAATGTAATGTTAAAAAAAAATTATGTTTCAAATTGTTTTTAGGTGTGATAACGAGTACAAAACGATGTGTGTTTTAAATTCTAGAGTAAAAAATTCATGAAAGTATTTTATAATGAATTAGACAGCTTATAATGGAGTGTAATATTATACATGCAGGTTATACATTATTTTGTAACTATTTTTGTTGCTATATACCAAAGTCAAACTTCTCCCTAAGACAAGATTCGATCTTGTATCCTTTTATTACAAGAACGTCGCTTTACCGACTTATCAACGTCGGCGTCGGCTGAATAGAAAGTATATTTTTTTCGTCATCCTTTTTATCTAACAACATTTATGATTGCGCATGCTCTGTGCAGTCTGCGAAAAAGTAGTCGAGAGTTGCACAGAGTCAAACAACGTTTTTAATAAGGTTCCTCACATAATTTAAGTTTAGTCGAGATTAGTTCAGAATTAGTCCAATGTCATACCGAAAAATCATAGTAAAACTACCAGCTACACAGTTAAAAAGTTTGGCGTATGATTGCCCCGGAATCCTGGAACTTTCTAGCTGCCACCACTATTCGAAGCGTTGATTAACATTTTTTTGCGGTGCATCAAAGTTATGGTTTTACCACACAATTGGTAAATTCATGCTCCAAATAGTGGTGGCAGCTAGAAAGTTCCAGGATTCCGGTGCAATCTTGTGCCAAAATTTTCAACAGTGTATTTCACAGTGTATATGCTGGGTATACTAGCTATATCGAAGATAAACTAGTAAAAAAAGAAGGTATACTATATATTTAAAAAAAAATTACTATTAAAAAAGGGCATACTATAGCTATTTTAAAGATAAACTTTAAAAACAAGAAGAGTCAAACCCACCGTCGAAATAAATAACCTCTCATGATAAGATGGATAGGAAAAAAAGGAATCTGGGTGTCTCAAAACAAAAATGGCTTATTTCGGCTAAAACAAAGATTTGTTAGACAAAGATTCAGAAAAAAGCAATTTATCTTACTCTCGGGACCGATCGAAGCCTCGGCTTGAAATAAATCTCCAGATCTGAATGTAGCTACTTTTCGTTATACTTTTTCCTCTACCTTTTTGGATTTGTGTTGCTTATTCCAAACGCTATAAATTGAATTAAATTTATTTGGGAGCCATTTGGTTTAACTGCTTAGGTTGCTTTAAAAAAGGGAAGTTTGAATTTGGATTATTAGATATATTTAAATATGGGCGGAGTATTTAACAAAACTTACTGTTATAAAATTACTATATTACTTTACTGTTTATAATTTTTTTACTAGACCATCATGTGATTTCTAATTCCATTTTGAAACGTTAGACCTGAAGTATCAATCGCTAGTGATTGCCAATGTCGTGTAGCTAGTTCGTATACCCTTGCAGATGTACTCTGTAAGATGTACCCTTCTCACCCCAGTAACATTTAAAAGCAATCTTAGTACTATTTTAACGACACCAACGTGATAAAGAGTTGACCGCTGATTAGCTAACATACTCTTGCATAAACTCGGGTCAACAGCAAGAAACAAAATCAGCTGAAGGTAATCTATATGTATCAAAGAAGCATGCCCTTACTCAATCACTGATGTATCAAGTCACAACCAAAACTATAGTATTTCGGACTAATTAATTGTGAAATTAATTACTTTTCTAGTATAACTTCAATAAAAATTAAATTTTAATTGCCAACTCCCAATAAAACTTTTTAAAAAACGGAACACAAATAAAATAATTTCTTTTAATGGAAAATATTTTAGTATTTACCACATCAAAAACTACTATATGACTTTCAATCTTCCTTGTAACTTTAATTGGACAAAATAACTCAGAACAAAACTCGCTGACAGTTTTCCAAAATATCCCTTAAATTAATTCTCCAAACAATCAGAATTATTTCCAAGATCTTACAAATTTCTAAAACTTAGCAATTTTTGTCTGAAACAATGTTTCTACCAATCATAGTAACAAAAAAATACGAACGAAAAATAATGAGTCGACACAAAATAAGTGACACTTAGTTGAAAGCCAAGACAAGAGGCAGTATCAGTTTAAAGAAGTGGTAACTGGACGTTAAAGAAAACTGGTTATGAAATGATATTATGAAAGAATAAATATAGATAAATAAGTTGTTCCAATGAAATGTTTTATGCACATGCCACTGCTAGTTGCTGTTCCTTTATTTGTTTGTAAACAAGTTATGCCTTTGAAATAATTAAACAGCACGCATTGTGTTTTTGATGGATTATGTTAGGCGCTGGGTAATCGTGCTGGTAAGTAAATCGTATCTGGCCGCATGTACGAAGCACAAATCCGGATTGGGTAAGGTTCACTTGAACATTTCATCCTTTAATCGGGTCGATTAAAGGGAACCAAGCATGCTTGGAAACTAAGACATGCGAGTTCTGAGTGATGTTAACCAGCTAACTGGCACATATGCTTAGCACCACAGAGCCCTTGGTAACGGGAGCTGGAATGGCCTTAACAGAGGGAACAAATCCGGGAAAATCCGGCCTTAACAGAGGGAGAGGGTTCTAGAGAGTTATTAGAGGGTTCTCTATAAAAGTTGCTCTTCTGATATTAGTTTAACTAAATCGTAAAAACACAACGTCAAAATGGAGATATTTTTCGTTTCTGGTGTTGATTTGTGCACTGCATACTTTCCACTATGGGACTTTTAAGTTGCAAACAAACAGTACACAATTATATAGTTAAAAGGCAGTTGATACCGTTGTAATAATCATTTTAACAATTGTTTTACATACCAGTTAAATGGTAGATGTATATAATACATTCTACTCTACCGTCTGTGGGAAGGTATATGCTGTTTGTTTGCAGTTTGAATGAACCTGAATAGTTTGTAACAAAAAAAACACTTTTGTAGTAACAAAAATATACAAATTCTAGTTTAAAGACGGAGTACGTCAGTCATGAGAATTGTATGATTTGGTTTTGTTCACAGAATGCAAAATTAGGAGATATTTTACCATTTTTTAAGGCAGACTTGAGTTTTTTTTATTTGATTCGGTAATCGTTTGACTGTGAAAACTGAATGTACGCATCTACAGTTTGTATAGATCTCTGAATTATACGCATACTGACATTTATTTATTTTTTGTAATAATTTAACGCCCAAACCGTTTTTAAAGTTAACGTATATATGTTAGGTGTTCTTTTTTATTACTGTAAATTTTTAATACTTGGTGAACCTGTGGTTTGAAAAGTTTAAATAGTGTAAAACGAAATTGCACATATAGTAAGAAATAAAAGTTGTTTTGTTAACAAAGTGAAGACTGTAATTCCAGTAAGATACTAAAAAATGCAATTCTTAAAGGAAAATATCTCTAATATACCACTTCTATGAAATAAATTTACCAAAATGTTAGCCATTTTGGTAATTTATTACATAGAAGTGGTATATTCGATATATTTTTAATGAATAATTTCATTTATTAGTACTTTTGACTTATTGAACTTTCGAATTCCCATACAAACGGTACCAAATTAGGCTCTCATACACAAGAGCACAGTATCTTCAAAAAATAATAGTAATGAATAGTCTAGCAATGTACATAGAAATACAAAACTATTTTTAGCAATAACCCCAGTTACAAGTTTTTGAAACTAGAATCAAAAAGATAAAATAATGAGGATTTTATTCTAGAGGAACAAAATAAATAGTTGAGGATATTGTCTGCTACTTCGAGTTCTTTGCTTTTGGCAAAATATCCTCGGGGGGGACAAAGAATTAAACGAGTAATTAAAGACTAGTTGTCATGAATTTGTTTTACGCGTGTCACTAAATTCTAAATTAGTCTTAATGAGAAAATTTAATGAAATTTTTGTTGTTTATTTTATTTTGTTTTGAAATTAGTTAACATAATAATAATTTAAAACTATTGAAATCTTATTTATTATAATGAAAGAAGCGTAATTTATGTGATAACAAATCTTAAAAGTTTATTGCTAAATAGAGTCACAGTATCAATCGATAAAAAAAGTAATTGGTGTTTTAATCTTTATCTTTAGACTATTAGAATGGAGATTATTTCTTTAAGTTGTCAAAAGGTAAAAAAAAATAAGAAATGTAATGTTTTTATTATAAGAAATTATGATTTATTGTATCACCTAGTTTAAGTTCACTTATACACTAAGCATAAATCTTCATACCATTTTAAGTCTAAATATCTCCAAAGCTTATTGTTTCTATTGCAAAACTCCCCTTGAAATGTCTAAGTGCAAAACTCACATCTTCAAATTCTAATTAAGGAAAAGGGTCCGGTTCGTTCATTGCGACATTTAACGATTGTAAAAGATAAAAATAAGTTTGAAATATATATCAAGTTGTCAGGGTCTGATATTGAAGGGTATCTCTGACGATTTTGGTTACGATACCACCAAAAAACAGTTCCCAACTAATTGTGCGCATCGGACCTTAGCCCTTTATGATCGTCAAAATCGCCGATGAATGAACTGGACTCTATATCTTAGTTCCACTACTTTGAAGAATGTGAGGTTTGCAACTTGACCATTCACTTACTCTATATAACACAATAAAACACTGGGAACGTAAAGATCCAAATAAATATGCCTTCCGCAACAAAAACATATCTACCCACGCCTTCCTAGATCATAAATTTTATACCTTAGCACAAAAAAGGCTATTTTCTAATTGTAAGAATGTGAGACAATGGCCGTTTCTCCACTATGTTTAAAAAATATGATCAATGTTTTGCTTACGTGGTAAAGCGTTTGTATTTTTGCGCGTGTTTTGTTATTTTCACAATTCCAGGATAAAGAATACACTGCGAAAAATGATTTTGAACGTTGTTTGCGACTAATCTCCCTATTTTTGAAAAGAAACAATGATGTTATGTTTCACAACAGTAATTATGATTTATGTTAGGTTAATTATGATTTTCACAACAGTAATTTGCTTTATAATTTATGTGGTAGAAGGGTAATTTTAGATGAAATAGATATTGCTGGTTTTTGTGTAAACATTATACATATTTTAGGGTATAAAAGTGACATGAAAGAGAGTGTGACGTTTTGAGTTGAATATTCTTGATTCACTTCTATTGGTCATCATTTTTTTAAAAAGAAAGCTGCTAGAACTCGCACAATTTGTTGAAAAAATGAATATGTGAATTTATAGATAAAGCTATTTGTCCAGCATTTTTGGAGTATATTTTGAGCATTATAATACATCGTAATTGTGTAATCTAACTTAATTATTATATTCAAGAATTTTTAAAAAATAATCTTTTTTTTCTAAACTAATATTTATTTTGTACCAATATTAAAATAGTTCTAAATCCGAATTTTTGTGCTGTAGCTTTAAGAAATCATATAACTAGAGCATAGTTGTATTATTATACCTATATACATTTATAGCTAGATACACTGCTTCGTTAAGTCAATGCAAATATCATTAACTTTGTAACACAACAATAGATAAAAAATAATTATTTATCCCAATATATATCTAATGTGACATGCTAGCTCCTCTCCCTTCCAGTTCATCAGCTAAATAGTAAAGCAAACTATAACTTTGCGCATAGTTACTTTACTATACATACGTATAATATAATTTTTTTACTATAAATATAAACATTTTGCTCCTTAGTTAAGCAATGCAAATATCGTTTACTTTATAAATACAACAAAAAAATACAATTAATTTATTCATCCTAAAGTATCTAATGTGACGTGCCCACGTCCTTTCTCTTCCAGTTCATAAGTTAAATCGTAGAGCAAACTTACTTTTTCGCATAGTTACTTACGACACATATGTATAATATAATTTTACTAGAAATGTCTAAATATGTTGCTCCTTAGTTAAGCAATGCAAAAATATCGTTTACTTTATAAGTACAAAAAAAATACAATTAATTTATTAATCCCAAAGTATCTAATGTGACGTTCCCATTTCCTTTCTCTTCCAGTTCATAAGTTAAATCGTAGAGCACACTATAATATGTAGTGCATGAGAGTCCATAAGTTTAATGGTAGAGCATAGTAGCCCGTATTACGTGTAGCGCATAGTTGCTTTACTATACTTACTACTACTTTACAATTTTACTAAACTACTACTCATTACTATTTGTATTTTATTAAGGTGTAATTTATTATGTAATTTATTACTTAATTAATTTTTACTAAAATACCTTACTTATAAATACAACAAAAATACCATTAATGTCTCCATCTTAACGCATCCAATGTGATGTGACTATTTTCTCTTCCACTCTAAAAGTATTCTAACAAGGAACCTATTTTCCGGAAAAGTGGCAGGAATACCGGACTTGGTTTAAGTGGCTTTTAGAATCAAAAGCCAACGATTAGCGCGCATGAATTATTAAATTCGTACTCTTTGGAAAAGGCTCCAAAAAGGAATTATTACGAGGTTTGTAAATGGAAAGTAGGTAGATATTCTTTAGTGATTCGTTGATAAATTTAAAGAAATTAACGAAAATAATTGATAGCCTCAGTAACGAAATTGTTCTTCAATTTATTTATTGGAAAATTTTCCGCGTTTTTTAATATAGTAAAATTTTATATCATTTTAAATATACTAAAATTTTATATCATTTTAAATATAGTAAAATTTTATGTCTTTTCAAATATAATACAATTTTCTGCTTTTCTAGTTTCAATCTTTTTAAATATTGTAAAATATTTAAGTTTTATTCAACTAGCCATAAACTTTTTCTGATGTAAAGTTGAAAATAAATAAAAAAAAATATATGAAGCACTAACTTGGCAAAATAGCATTACAGACGGCTATTAAATGAAAACAAATACGTGATGTAACTAAATATGGACTATATTGTTTTTTATATGAACAAGTTTTAAAACACCGTATTTGTGTACGTAAAATTTATTTGTTTCATATAAATTAGTTGTGATCGATCTGGTGAGGTTTTCTTTGAAAAAAAAACAACTTTCCCAGTATCTCGTAGAGCATAGACTTAGCCACCAATGAATCTGCCCCTTTGGGAAAAAACATCTCGTAACGCATAGTTACTACTGTACATATGTAATTTAATATTTTTTTCTAAAAATGACTTAGTTGAAGCCATGCAAATATCCTTTCTTTTATTATACAACAAATACAATTGATTTCTCCATTGTAACGTATTTCATGTGGCGTGCCAAGGTCCTTTCTCTTCCACTCCAAAAGTCTTCTTACAAGGAACCCTTCTATTTACCGGAAAAGTGGCAGGAATACCGGACTCGGTTTAAGTGGCTTTTAGAATCAAAGACCAAGGACTAACGCGCATGAATTAATGAATTTGTACTCTCAGAAATAAGGTTCAAAGAGGAATTATTGTGAGTTCCGTAAATGCAACGATGGTAGATATTCTTTAGTGATTCGTTGATGAAGTTAAAGAAATTTAAGAAAATAATTGATTGTGTGAGTAATGAAGTTTTTCTTTAATGTATTTCTTGAAAAATTTAATGTGGTTTTTAATATAGTAAAATTTTATCTATATTTAAATATAATAAAATGTTATAAATTTTACTATAGTTCAAAATACATATATTTTTAAATACAATAAAGTTTTATATCTTTTTAAACATCGTAAAATGTTTAAGTGTTATTCAACTTACCACAATCTATTTATGAGGAAATGTTGCATATATACATAAAAAAAAGTATATGAAGCACTCACTAGTTAAAATACCATCATAGACGACTTTTAAATAATAAAAATACATGATGTAACTAAAATTGTACTATGTTGGTTTTTAACTGAACACGATTTTAAAATACCTTATTTATGTGTGTAAAATTTATTGGTATCATAAATTAGATACGATCCACATCTGGTGAGGTTTTCTTTGGAAAAAATAGACTTCCCCAGAATCGGTTACTTTACTGTACATATGTACTTTTACTATTATTACTATAAATGAATTAGTTGAAGCAATGAAAATATCGTTCACTTTATAATACAACAACAAATCTACCAATAATTTCTCTAATGTGACGTGCCAATGTCCTTTCTCTTCCACTCTAAAAGTCTTCTAACAAGAAACCCTTCAATTTTCCGGAAAAGTGGTAGGAATACCGGACTCGGTTTAAGTGGGTTTTAGAATCAAAGGCCAAGGATTAACGCGCATGAATTATTAAATTCGTACTCTTTGGAAAAGGCTCCAAAGAGGAATTATTGAGAGGTTCCGAAAATGGAATGTTGGTAGATATTTTTTTAGTGATTCGTTGATAAAGTTAAAGGAATTGAAAATAATTGATCGGCTGAGTAATAAAATGATTCTTTACACTGTTAAAAATTTGGTACTTGGTTTCACCATGATATTGGTTCCTAGTAGCTGCAACGGCTGTTTGGTGAAATGTTTCACCTTTTTATCTGTGTTTGGTTGAACCATTTTTCTGGATTTGGAAACAAAAACCTGAGAAATGGTTCAACCTAATACCAAAAATATGGTTTAACGTTTCACCACACAGCCGTTGCAGCTACTAGGAACCATATTTTTGGTGAAACAAAGTGCCTAATTTTTAACTGTGTAGTTTGTAGGTTAAATAATTTAACGTGTTTGAAATCAAGTAAAATTTTATGTCTTTTTATTTCTATCAATTACCTAATATAAAATAATGAAAGTATTGCGATAGAGTCGAAAATCCGAAATGGTGATTTTGTGTATTGTACGTGTTTGGAAGGGACAGTATTATAAAAAAAATCGGTTTTGGAACATCGTTATCAGACTGTTTGTGTGTCTGTCATTATCTCTGTCTGTAACCAATTTACAGGTAAAACTAAAAATGCTTTGGACTTTAAATTTAGTGCACAAAGTTTCCACGTTGTACGTCATATTAAGGTTTTTTGGGATAATTGCACGTGCTTAAAGGGTAGCTGTCATAGATCTTTTAAGTTTTTAAGTTATTGAAATTACCTTATGGGTACATATTTACCTTTAAATGCATTGATTTAGTGAGTGGTAATTGTGAAAGTCGTGCTGTGTTACACACCCTTAGTTAAATATAGTAAAATTTATGCATGTATAATATAGTAAACTTTTCGAGTATTATTCCTTTCACTCTCAATAATAGATGCAAAATAACCTATTTTACGCAGGCCATATACACGTTCCAATGTATAAAGTTGAAAATTCCTAAAAATATACAAGATGGACACATTAGTGTCTAAATGCCATAAAAAGCACGATGTAAAAAATTTTATAATATATTTTTTAACTAAACAATTTAAAAAAATAATACCTTACTTTTGTATGTAAGATGTATTGTTTGCATTAATTAGATACAATCGATCCTGTGAGAGTTTCTTAAAAAAAAACACCGACACAATTAAATGAAATAGTTTCTAAATACTAATGTTGGTTTTATTTTTTTTAAAAAGTAGGTATATCGTATAAAAAATTTTTTTGTTTCTTCGTTGTGTTTTTTGGAATCGAAAACATTTTATTTTACGAACGGTATATTTCAACCGTCAGATACATATTAAATTTAGGTATTATTAAAACAAATTTTTTGTAATAATCGCTCGAATGGAAAAGCATTCGATTCTTTTCAATTTTAATTATTTCTATTTACTGAATATCTTTTCTGCTAAATTAAAACACCAGCATAGAAATTCAATTGTTTTTTCTCTTTTCGATCTTTTTTTTAAATAAAAACAATCGTTTGAGATAATAATAATAAAAGAAAGAGTGTCTGTTTGTCTGTGGATCGTAAAAGACCTACTTATACTGCTCTCAGAAATTCGAAATTTTTAAGATAGATTTCCTTTAATACCAACGTGTGCACTTGAGGCTTAGTTTTTTCATATTTGTTGGATTTTTAGAGAAAATTCTAATTTTCTGAAAAAAATACACCACTTTCGCTCAAATCCGATGATTTTTTCCTTTTCGTGTTGCCATTCGACAGAAGATATGAAAATGAACACAAATATTAATTAAAATTGAAATTGCTTTATTTTTTTGCCATTACCTTCAGAAACTAAATTAATTATTTGAAAAATAATTGAACGTGCCAATGAGCTAAATGTTTTTTTTTTTAAAAACCAGAATGGAGGTTTTGACGTGAAATAACATTGTTATACAATTATGGTTAATTTTGAATTTATCAGGAAAATTACGATGACAGTAAGTTCATATTGAGGAAGATTTTTGTGATATGAGGATGTGCATTTTATAGTGATGTATTTTTATTTTGGAATTTTAAAGCAATATAAGTAACGGAATTTTATTCTTTATAATGAACGGGAACAAAGGCAAAGCTTATTATCCTACAGCAAATTAAATGAGACATATACTTGGATCGATTTGATATTCTTTTAGTCGTGCGAAGAACGGGTATTTATTTGCTAGTTGTAAATCTGAAATAGATTTAATAATAACCAATAACCCAATCACTATATCACTACAACAAATCACTGGAACTTTCATTAACTAACCTAAACTCAGTACAACTCCCCTTCACTCCAATCACTAAAATCTACCTGAGGACGTACCACAATCCACAATCATATTCGAATATCTCTCGTGTTCGTTAAAACCACGAACACCAGCCAAGCTCTCCTGGAATGTTCTAGGAAGAATCTTTTGTCCATTCCATGTTCCATTAATCTTCTAGAACATGCTCGCTACATCATAGAATTACGTTTGTTAAAATTGTAACTGATGTTTGAATTCGATGTTTTACTTAAGACCAAAAATTCATCAAATATCGTCGAAATTCTACTCTTCTCGGAATACAGCCAAGTAAAAGAAGATTTATATCGGCTTTTAGAAAATTTTACTAAACGCGTTCTACCAAATCTGAAAAAAAAGTTAATGTATCAGCAGAAATTTTGAAGTAGTTGAGAAAATTGTAGATGATTGTCAGTTTATTTCGGTACTTATGTTTTATGTTTAATATTAAAATAGCTTATTCTAAATTATTTACCGTTATTATAAATTAATTTTCATGGAATATTAAATTTCTGTCTGCTCAGGATGTTTATTTAAATTACCGGCACATCCTTTTCTTCTTAGAACAAACAATTATGATAATTATTCCTTTTTGTGATGTTACTGCGCTTTGTGGGTATAATTTTCCTCCACAAGGCGGTTTTTGTTTTAACATTTGAAATATTAGTGGATATTTGTGTAGTATTACAGCGCGTCCCAAAAGTTTATGGACTGCTGTGTTTTTGAATTTTATAATAGGAAAACGTTTCGCAAGAATTTTTTTTTATTTTAATTATCAAAAATATCAATACAATATTAGTACTGTACACAAATAACATAACAACATCACAGATTTAGTGAAAAATGAAAAAAATTAAAATTTGGTTGTCCCAAAAGTTTATAGACAAGTCAATTTTTCCATTTAATTTTGCACTATTGTTCAAATTTTTAAACCGTTCTTCATTATCACTTGAAAAACTCGATCAGGCATACTTAAAACAAGAGTTTGGAGAATTTCGGGCTTCAAATTAAACCAACTTTGTTCAATTTGCATCGTTAGATCTTGAACTGTTGCAAATTGGCGCCATTTGCATAAACGTCCCTCGAAAGTATTCCCCAGAGGTTCTCCATAGGGTTCAGGTCAGGACTTAAAGCTGGCCACTCCATAACTTTAACATTGTGGCGTCTAAACCACTGCATAGTGGAGTTAGACACATGAATGGAGCAGTTGTCTTGTTGATATTCCCATTTATTTCTCCCTAGCAACTCCCCAAATGGAAGTAAGTGAGCTTCAAGAGTTCCTTGATAATCATCAGAATATTGCCGACCTTTCAAAAAAGCAATATCAGTTGTTCCGTTGAAGGAGAAGGCTCCCCACACCATTACTGAACCCCCTCCTTGTTGCCTGCTTAAAAAGGACCTTGGTTCCTTCCGAAGATCGTGCCAATAGTACTTCCATCCATCGGGGCCATCTAAATTAAACTTTTTTTCGTCACTGAAAACCACACTTAGCAATTCGTCTTTGTAATGCATGTAATTTCTTGCCCACTTAACTCGAGCATCCTTATGGCGTTTTGTAAGCTTTGGCGTGCGTCGCATTTTATGATATTTTAAAAACTTACTTGCTTTTAGCCTTCGGTGGACTGTAGATTTTGATACTGAAGCTGTAATTTCTTTGGCTGTAGATCGTACAGACAAATTTTCGGTCGAAACAAGTCTCACAATTTCTCTGTCTTGCCTCTTTGTTGTCTTTTTTGGCCTTCCAGGACGAGATTTTGGTTCGAAAATGTCACCTTTCGCTAGGATTTGATAAATTTCAGATTTGCTACGCTTAATTCTTCTAGCAATATCTACAACTCTCATCCCACGAGCTTTTAAACGATGAATTTGTAAAATTTCATTTTTCGTAAATTGCACGTTGGCAGGCATCTTTGCAATGAATCAAAAAAGGAACAACCCACTAGTTTTTTATCTCAGGAAGCTATTACGTCACGTGTACAAATAATAGAATATGCAAATTTATATTTTCATTAATAAAAACAGCTCTTAACACCTTTTGTCCATAAACTTTTGGGACAGCATTTTTTCGTTTTTATTTTTTAAAAATAAATTTATGATCTCTCACAGTTGTTTGAGCGTTTTATTATTTGAAATACTCTCTTAGATATTTGCATAAATTATTTCGTCATTCACACTCGCTTATTCTTCTCTTTAATTTGAAAAAAACAGCTGTCTATAAACTTTTGGGACGCGCTGTAGTATTAGTGGATATTAGTGTAATATTAGTATTAGTAGATATTGGTGTAGTATTAGTGAATATTTGTAAAAAGTTAATACATTTAAATAGTTATGCTTTCTCCGTTATAACATTTATCCTTTATCACATTTTACTTTATACCTTCTCATTAAATATTTAGTTCAACGCCGCGTGCGATGTCGCTTTGCAATAATGTTCCGTTAGTTAGCTGAGGTATCGTCCTCGTCACTCGACCGTGGTTCAAAATTACGAGGTTCGTCACTAATAGACCTTTTGTAGCTTTAGTAAAACGTTATTTAAATTAACCATTTCACATAAATTTTAAAAGCTTCTAAATGGAGCTGCTATTTTGGCGGATCAAGTTTAGTTTAGTTTAGTTTGAATTATCGTCGCACTAGAGCTACACGAGGGCTATTGGCGACGGGCGTCATATTTTATAACCACAGTCAAGTGACGATCCGACACCGGAGTAGGCACCCAACGCAACCTTGGCGGATCAATCCTTTTGCAGACTCGGTATAGTTCCTACAGCTTAGAGACATTTTTTGTGGAACCATTTAGATGGCTCTCGTTACCAATTTCGACCCTTAGATTACAATAAAACTAAGCTCTCTGTGGATGTTAAAGTATACCGAGAACCCAAGCCAATGGGGTACTCAAGGAATCTTTTACATATCACAAAACTATATACCATGCATGCCAAAGACTTTCTCATCATGAAAATCTGCCGACTCAACCGGATGTCGAACCAAATTTTAAAATATACCTTTACTGTTGATTGGTTGGTACATGTATTTCCGGCTAGTGTGCTTGATCAGAAACCCGCTTATAAGCCTTCGTCAAGTAAGACAGACAAATAAAGAATTTTTACTGGCACACAGAGAGAAATTACACCCAGGGCGAAGGTGGGAATCGAATCCGCACTCGTTACAGTGCGCAGACTGTTAGCGTAATGGTATGCGATCTTAACCACTCGGCCACCCGGACCCTTTACAGGTTTGTCAAAGTAAACCTTCGAAGACGAGACAAACGTTTTTGGTGGTGTTGCCAACAGTACTGGATTAAAACTGTCTGGTGAATCCTTGAGAACGGTTTGCGTTTTCTGGGAACTGTGCTTCCGTTGGCGTGAAGTGTGATTTATAATTTGCTAAGGTTTTGGAGAGTGATGAAGTTTTCGATATTTTAAGATAATAACTGTTTTATGGTTATGTTACGCTTCTTTTTAAGTCTGCTGGAATGTTATGGATAAAATATATTTTCTGTTGGCATGAAGTTCATTTTTAGCTTATAGTTTCCAATTTGGTTGATATCTTATTTGTACTGGTTTAGTACGATATGTTTAATCAATATTTTGTAATATATGTCACAGAAAAATAACAATCTAAAAAATTTCAATTTAACATTCTACGGAACGTCTGAAACAGGGAAAGTCAGGAGGTGCAATGGGCAGGGAGGGAAAGGGACAATTGCCACCAACTTTGTCCTAAATATTGCAAGATTCATGTATTTAATCTTATTGCCTAACTTTTAGAAAACCTTATAAAAATAAGGCTGATCGTCTCTTACAGAAACTGAACCATTACTAAAATATCATTAGTATTTATCTCTTTTTAAATATCTTCTTCCGCATTTATTCAAATTATGATGACGAAATCACATGACCGAAAACCAGAAGCGTCTCTTATTATGATGATATGTGGAAAAATACATTGCAATCATGTAATACTAACCACAGACATATATTATGTGACAAAAACATTTATATTTGTTGTTTTAAAAAATTGTATTATAAACAACTGAAATTTACATACACAAGTATGCTTAGCATACTGGATTCCAATTCACGCCAAATGATGTTGACAGTAAACTTCCAGTCCAGATCATATGACGCACAATTTTTATCAACTGTTTATCAGTTGTATAACAAATCAAACTTTCTACACTCTCAAAAAAGGCTGCTATAAAAAGGAAATGAGCCATTTTTTAACGAATAATTACATTGTTAAAAGATTAATTAATAAATTTATTAAAATAACTTGATGGTATTTTTTTGAAATGATTAAAAGTGCTCACAGCTTAATATTTATTGTATATAACAAATTTAAAAGAACAATTAATAAATGCTTTAACATCACCACTTTTAAAGTAGAGTGAGATGGTATGATACACTACTGTGAAAGGAAACAAGAGTTTGTGAATAATTTTATTTGAATTCATAACTTATTCATTTTCTATACTCAAGACGTGAATAAAAGGGGTTTTGTTAAAATTTAGTTACTCGCATAAATTTTAAGGAAAACCAATTGAATAAATCTACACAGATAATTTGAATGGCTTTAAGTGGTACTTTTTACAAAAGGCTATTCAAATTTTATTTACAGGAAACAACTTTATTTATGTTGCATAATTTCAGACCAGATATGTTTATTAAATTATTTAAATGGACGTCTTAACAGTTATGGTGGTAAATGAAAGAAGATAATGTTCACAAAATTGTCCTCATCTTTATAAATTTTTTTACACCAGATATGTAGTTTGTTGCTCTTTAAAAGTTTTATGTTTAGTTTTTAAATTCATTTAATCAGTAACAAGTATCATTAGGAAAACTTGCTTCTTTTGGCTTCAACCAGCCGACAAGTTCGATGGCCTAGTTGGTATTACTGTTCAATTTTAACTCAATTTCAACTGTTCTATTTGACTGCATATATTTGCCGTGAAGATCTTCTTCGATGCCTGTACCAGTTTTAATAGTTCCTGTTAACAATCTCCTCCTTTTTTATATTTAATACAGTAAGTTTCCGTATTTTTGCGTTTATTTCTCAGCAGCCAAGTTGTTATTTTACAATCGTGAACGGCATATATTTTTTTAGTGTGGGTTTTGATCTTCTTCGATGTCTGTATAAGTTTTTATAATTTCCAGTTTTTATAACTTGATGCCTGTACCAGTTTTTATAATCCCCATTAACAACCCCATCCCTTTTTTGCATGGCCTCGACATAAATCACGTCACCAAGACGACACTCACGTCTGTCCTCCTCGAAATACATGATAGATGCCGATTTCACGCAGGGGTGATCCCGAATAAATCGTTTGGCCGCTATCCACGCTCCGATTGGTCTTTGATGGCCGATCGAAATCTGGTGGTGTTGCCAGGTGATGAATCGTAGACCGGATCGTCTGAAGATTAACTACATTTATAGATGCAGTCAGTAGCCTTTTGAGAGAGGATTGGTGTAGGTGATTTACTTGTAATAGATTTCTCTGTTGAGATGATGTATGTGCTTGCTGTGACCTCTTGAGATTGGTGTTATTTCTCATGTATGTCCCGTGATGCTTTAGTATATTGATTGGGAAGTTTAGATTTATATGGATCATATCAATCATTATATATCGATCCATACGGATTTTTTTAATTCAAAATTATTCATAGTGTAGCGTAACCAAAGATATTACAACAACCCTTGACCACAAGGTGAAGTCTAAGTAGATTCGGCTTATATACTACAATATTTTGTTGTAATGTAGATGACTGGTAGTAATACAGTGGTAAATAAGCGCCATTTAACGTGGATGTTATTTGAAGTTGCGGGTGCGACGAGCTGCTACAATAATATATAGAAGTCCTTTACATAATTTTAACTTTAAAGAGGGCGCAACAATGAATCTACAGCCATACACATAAATGTACATTTACAATGTCAAATATTATGTTTCCTCTATAATAATACATTTATCATTTTTACACCAAATTTATTATTCCCATTTATTAAATGATTCCAAATAGTTCTACGTTTATCTCTCATTATAAGAAGCAAGCAAAATTATAAGCTATACATTAAGTAATCTTACCATTCACCTTATTTTCTTAACTCTTTTCCACACACATTAATGTCTACCCAATTTGTCGCCTTACACTAAATTGCATAGGCACAATTCCATAGGAATATCTGTGCCCAAACTTATACTATTACATTTTCCTTATAAATAATACTTTCTAAATAGATCTACACTATGTCTCGATATCGCTAACATACATATTTTTAATATAAAAAAGTATCTTACCTCATCTCCCCATTCACCGTATACTGCCCCAATTTAACCCTTTAACTTCTAAAACAGCCTTACTAGTAAGGATTCGATATTGCTATTCCTATAACAAGTTACGTGGCAACAAAGTGCTTGAGTAGCGAAAGTGTTAAAGAGGACACATCAATGTTCTCAAAATCACCAAAATCAGGAGAATGTCATATCTTATAATAAATTGCAACCTGCTACAATACAATAAATATTTGCAATCTATACAATAAATATTTTTTTCAATCGATCCATACTAAGCTTCTAAATACCTTAAACAAAAGCCTTCATAAGATATAAAAGCCACGGCGTAACCTTACCATTTACCTTAACCTTTATACGGACGCATCGATGTGTTTCCTATCTGCCAACATATACTAAATCACACTGACACCATTGCTGCTTTTCCATTGAAAAAGCGTCAATGTCAAAGACAGCCAGATATATAAATAGATGGCCATAGTAGATGATGATACACAATAGTCCATATAAATAGATAACAGACATATAATACGTTATTCTTATAAAACATACTTTTCAGAGACGATCTACGCCTACTTCTCAATATATAAAACAGAACCATTCACAGTATATAAATAAATCCTCTAACATAATCTTACCATCTAAATTACCTTCTTTTACAGAGGACACATCACTGTCTTCCCAATCCATCAATACAATAAATTGCAGAACAAAATTTTTTGGGTGACCTTTATGAAAACCTTGCACTGGTTCGAGACTTTTTGTGGACGAACGATCTTTTGGACTTGGTCTAGACCAAGTTGAATAAGAAACAACAACAACAAAATTCTAAGATACTAAACAAAAGACTCAGCATCAAAACTTATAAGGGGACATTATATACCAATAAAATATGTTTACTAAATATATCGCTACACTCAACCCTCAATACCTGCACTAGAATTATTTTTAAGACAAAAGCCCCTCATTTAATCTTACCATTCACCTTATCCTGCAAGACACATCTATGTCCCCCAATCTGTCGCCATACAAAAAAAGAACATATACAATTACTAATACAAAATGAGGTATGCGTTATATCTTATAATACATTGCAATTTACTATGCAACAAACATTTTTTTGAATCGATCCATATTGAACTTTTTGATACCTTAAGCAAAAGATATAAAAAGACATAATATATAAAAGCCTCTAGGTACTTTTACGAATAATCTTATCCTCTGGATAATAAGTTTGTCCTCTGAACATAGTTCCAAACTCTACCTACACTTAAATATCAAAATATAATAGAGAACAATTCACAATATCTAAATATATCCTCTACCATAACCTTGTCATTAATCTTACCCTGCTTTAAAGAGTATACATCACAATGCTCTCAATCCTACGTCATATAATTAATTTCTTCTAAGTGACTAAATAAAAAGGGTCTTTGTAAAAACTTACAACGGGGTATTATGCCAATCAACATGTTTTCTAAATAGATCTACAATCAACCCTTAATACCTGCCCCTGAATCATTAACAAGGTAAAAAAAAACTCACGTAATTTTACCATTCACCTTAACCTGAAGGACACATCCATGTCCCCCTCTATCTGTCGTTATACACTAATATGGACGGATAAAATTCCTTATGATATGATAAAATAAGATACGTGTCATATATTAGAATGAATTGATGATGATTGTTACATAGTAAATATTTTTTAAATTGTGTGATCCGTATTAAACTTCTAAATACCTTAAACAAAAGCATACATAAGATATGAAAGCCCCTACGACCTTTAATCACTCACTTTATCCTTACATAACTTTCATAGGAGGACACATAACTTTCCTCTTAATCCACTGTTATAAAATAAATTGCAGACTAAAAATCTGAGGCACTAAACAAAAGATTCAGCGTCAAAACTTATAACGGGAGATAATATGCCAATAAAACATGTTTAATAAATATATCATCACTCAGAACTCAATAACTGCAACAGAATCATTCACAAGATAAAAGCCCCTTACTTAATCTTACCATTAAACCTTATCCTGGAGGACACAGCAATGTCCCCCCAATCTGTCGCCATACCAAAAGAAAAGAAAAATAGATACAATTTCTAAGATATTAGGAAATTTGGTGCGAGTCATATCTTATAATGCATTGTAATTTGTTATCTAATAAATATTTTTTTAATTAATCCTAAACTTTTAAATTCCTCTAGTAAAAGTATTCGAAAGACATAAAAGCCTCTACGTACTTTTATCAAGCACATTATCCTTCAGAGAGGACACATCACTATCCTCTCAATCTGTCATAGAATAAATTACAGAACAGAATTCTGAGACACACTATACAAAATATTCAGTGTCAATCCATATAAAGGGACATTATACCAATAAAACATGTTTTCAAACAACTTTTCTAAACATGCTACATGTTTCATGATCCACACTCCAACCCTCAATACCTGCACCAAAATCATTCCCAAAGTAAAAGCCCCCCTTATGCAATCTTTACCATTCAACGTTATCCTGGAGGACACATCAAACGTCCCCCCAATCTGTCGCCATACACCAAAATGGACAGTTATTGCGAGGCGATATTAGGTGGCATGGAATCATCCTCTCTAATAACAAAAGAAGTCTGGATACGTAAGAGGCTCTGTCAATTATTCTACTCTGTGGGCCGTGATTGAAGATGCGTCGCCAGAAAGAATTGGGATAGTTTTTTTTTATGTCTCGTCGTGGAATAGTTTCGGTGGTAAGGTTATTATTTTATGGGAGTATGTGGGGTTAAGGGAAGGGATTTGTTTTGATATGGGTGTTTAATTATTGCCCTAGTTTTAGTTAGATTTACAAGAAGATGGTCGGTATTCAAAGAGTTTAGGACCATAGATACACTTAATTTGTTAAACTGCAGTGATATCGTAGTCAGTTAATACAATACGAATATTGTTGAAAAGCATGATGTAAAATATAAATATCTTATAAATTGTAAAAAATACTCATTATAGTAGTTTAAGAGTATCTCTAGTCTAGAATAACATGTCAGAATCTTTGCAAAGTATTTCATTCCATATACTGGGATTCAAGGCTTGTAGACAGATATAATAAGGTAGGAATTTTTAGGGGTCAGAGTTTTGGTGGTAAGTTAGTTATCAATAGACTATTCAAAAGTCAGTAAAGTAAATAATTTATTACAGTTGTGATACCCCCAACTCATTTAAAGCACACAAAAAGGCATTATACCTTAAATATTTTTTTAATTATATGCTTAACTTTAATATATAATTACTAATGATAATATATAATAATATATAATATACTATAAATTGTAAACATTAAAATATAATTATATGCTAAACACGCATGCACTTAACTAAATATATATAACGATTTTTGTGGAATACTTGTTTAAAGACATAAAACATTACAAACTATAAACTAATTTTTTTTCTAGCAACTCTTCACAATGTAAACGTTTCCCATGTCATATTCCTCCGTATAATCTGTGCCAAAGATATCTATTTCAAGTGGGGTTTTACTTTGAGTGTCACCAAAAGGAAAAGATTAATCGATATACTAGGACACCAAAAGGCTTATTTAATCGATTTTGGGGAAAGATTATTGGTCCTTAGATAAGTCTGTTAAGACCATCAGATGAACAATAGGATTTTTCCTAGAATAAGACTGTTTGTAAAGATTAGAAGTAGAGTACGAAAAGATATAACTGGCTAAAATCAGAACTAATAGTTGAAAAATGATTTTATACAATAAATTCTCGTAAATAGTCTCCGTACCCATTGAAAATTTGATCTTATTTCAGTATTTTCCCCCCGAATATATGGAAAATAAAATTAACTTACAGTAATTCCTCCACGCATGTGTACTTGCCATTTTCTCCATAGAAGACAAAATTTTCTATGTTTAAGGGGGACCGGAGTCCTCCATTGAAGCCCATGTTAAGGTGATCTTTTTTATGTACCTTTTTCTCAGAATCTACATGATACTTTTTAATGAAAATTTTACTGGTTATTAAATAAATGTTCTACTATATATTTTACTGGTGGCATTTTTAAAAATTTTGATTAGTTATTAAATTATAAATTTGTAAGTGAAACTACATATTTTTGACCTAAAAAACGTCAATAATATTAAAAAGAAAAAAACTTAGATAGTTATACTCAAATCTCTCCAGCGGTTTTAGAAACTAACTTCTTAAATACGTATACAAAATTTCAGGTTGATACTTATAGTAGATTCTGAGAAAAAGGTACCCGCACATTGAAAAAGTAAGTTTTGAGATATAAGCGTTTAAAGTAAACAATAGTGGTTTATTACCTATCAAATACAAGGGGATTATTACCTAAACAACTTTTTTAATAAAACGTATTAAAAATACTTCTAGTGCTTGAAACTTTTATTTTAAGATATCGTTGTAAGGCTAAGATTGCCTAGTTTAAGAAACATTAAAACATTGAAATGTCATTTTTGAAAAGTTTTGGGGGTCTGGTCCCCTTTAAAGAAGCATCTATGTTTGAAATATTTATTAGACGGGTAGTAATGGTGAGTTATTAACTTAGGTGCTTGCTTAGCATGCAAAAGGTATAAGGTCAAATACAAGATTCTTGCTACAACTTATTTTTTAAAAATATTTAATCTTTTTTTCCTTATTTGCTTTTGGTAAATATTTCGCTTCCGATATAAGAAACAAATATTCGTTAATAAACAAGGTGTGCTTCCTTTGTTTTTTTACTCATTTCAAATATTTAATATTTTTCTTTATCTGTTTTTAGTAAATATTTCTTTGGAAAAAATCAAATAAGAAATGAATACTTATTAAACAACTGAAATTTCCAGGCAGCATTTCCTGTATTATTTGCATTAAGGGGACGCGGTACCCAAAATTTAGGGCTGCCAAGAAAAAAATTAAACACGCTCGAATGCTGTGAGCTAAGGATATTGCAAAAAAAGAAGGAATCCTTTATAATGGTAGAGGTTTATTGAAAATGATATAGTGGTTTGGTAAAATGGTTTTTGAAATTTTATGTCGATATTTTGAATTTTTAATGTTTTCGGCTTGTGAATGGTTAAAACCCAATGGCTTTTAGGTAAATAATGTAAATTATGAGAACTAAATCAAGAGAATTTTTTTCCGTATTGAGGCATATACCATTAACAAAAGTTTGTATATAAGGCCTAGTGTGAATAGTTATTTTTTTAAAAAATGGTGAAGTTGAAAATTCACAAAAAAATCTAATTTTTGGGCAATTTTTATACATAAAGCTACATAACTGTTCTTGTTTAACTGTTAGCGCAATATCCATACCAACTTTTATTAAGAGATGTTGTGGGAACATTTTGCAAAAAAATTCATTAAAAATTCTTTAAATTGTAGGAGGAGTAGCGTTTTGAAAAAACGTTAAAATTTTAATTTTTTTAATTAAAAAAACTTATGTTTCAATATTTATTATTTTTAAGTATTTGTTTATTGAATGTTAGTTCTTTGTAAAAATAGTTGAATTTAGATACTAGCTATAAAAATACTGGATTTAGTTTTTTGGGTACCGCGTCCCCTTAACTGAAATAAATATTTAATCGAATACATATTCAGTAATCCCAATTTCCTCATTCTATATAAGTATAATATACGTTTCCTATTCATATTCGATATAGATTAGTGATAGGTGTGTGTTTATAATAAATTACCATAAAACTCGTCGTCTACACTCCTTTGTGAATCACAACACATACGTTCAATATCTCTTCGATTATAATAATCCTACTACACAAATATACTTTCCTTTTGTGGATATTATCACAGGTTCTAAACTAATTTTGCAGATAGACTTAATTTTAATGACAATAGATTTCAAACTATTGCTTTGCTGAAGTTTTCAAGAAATACAAGTTTTTAAAAAATATTTTTTTCGCTAGTTTTTTTTAATGGACAGAAAATTACATTATATTAATATTTATTCAAAATTATTCATTTATATGACCATAGAATCGAAATTATGGTTTGCACGCCAAATAGTAAACATCAAAATAAATGTAAAAATAATTGTTCGCTCATTTTGAAAAGTGTATGTTAAAAAATATATAAAATAAATTAGTAAGAAAAAGGATATTATATAAAATGGACATTGGTGAACTACAATATAGAAGCTATATATGATTTATATGATAATTTTTCTATGATTATAAGCTAAAAGTTCATGTATTTCTGTTATCAACTTAAGTTTCTCCATCCTTTAATGCAAATTTAAAATAAATATTATGCTGTAAGGTGTGTGTTTCTGAAATTATTTTAATCTCTCTATTTTTTTTTAATTGAATAGGATTATGATTTTTTTTAATAAACTGAGTTTGACACTTTTATTTCTTGCAAAACAATGTCAAAATAATTGTATATCAAAAATTCCCCCGAGTTTCCGATATATTTTACATTACACAAATTTATTTTAACTAATCCAAAAGAATAAGCTGACGAAGGATGCAAGTGTAAATTACTATGCTTATCTGTCATAACAAGTTTGGATTTGAATTTGAGTTATTCTAATTAAAGATAGAAAAGTCATTTAGTATTTCCAAAATCTCATATGAAGTCCCTATTCAACAAATGCATATGATTGTTGCAGTCAGAATTTTAAATTAAAATGAGAATGTTTTTTGCAAATTAAAAAATTTCTATTGAAGACAATATTAATTTGATTTTTAATTTAATAGCAATCCGGTAACGCTATTTTTTGTAATTTTACAACAGTTTTAAGTTTTATTTAGTCCATCTGAAAATGGTAAAAATATATGCGTGTTTTCTCAGGATAAAATCTGTTATCTATTGTTTTAATAACATATTTCTTTAAAAACGAAATTTTTTTAACTTTTTTGAAGACCCGATTCTAAAATCAACAAATAAAGAAATAGATTATATAAATAACGATAATATAGATTATATAATAATTATAATTTAACGAAATCAGTAATAATTTCCGAAATACTGGTGCAGAAATTACGGAAAAATGACTGTAAAAATCAGAAATAGAATTGACCAAAATTGAGTTTTAAGGTATCTGGGTACAGCAGTGTTCGAAATTGGAAAGTTTCGCTTTGTGAGTAACCTCAAAATATTTTTTTTAAAAAATCATATTTTGGGTTTCTTTCAGAACCCATATTAGAGAGTTAGATTTTTCCTAAAATAAATAAAAAGCACACATAATAAATAAAAGACAAAATTAAAATAAAAAAAGCTTGTTTGCTGATTTTAAAATGTGAACTATAAAAATTAAATAAATTACATTAGTAAGAAAATTATATCATATTATGTAGGTTGATAACCTTTAGAATATGCATGTGTAATATAATGATGGTAATTTTACTATAATTATTAACTGTAAAATTCATGTGTTTCTATTATCAGAAAATAAATTTCACACAAACAACAAGTTTTAATAACTTACAGATAAATATTTTGTTATATCGCGTTTCTGAAACTACTATTTCCATATCTATATTTTTTCATTTTGAATGGGTGTCAGTTTTTTTTAACTTAGCTTGTTTTGACACCTACTCAGATTTCTTAAACAACAATGTCAGCTAAATTGAATTTTTAAATTTTTCATGCATTTTAAGATTTTTTTGCACAAATGCGTCTTTCAAATAATCCAAAGTTATTAGCTGAGAAGGGATCTAACAATAAATTACTATGCTTATCTGTCACAACATGTTTACATTTCAAACAATTTTAATTAAAAGTCAGTTCGTATTTCAAAAATTCTATTTGAAGTCTTTAGAAAATACATGATATGATTGTTGCAGTCAGCTTTTAAAATGAAATTACAAACGTTTTGTTCAAAATTTATTTTTTAAAGAATTGTTTAGCACATTTTAATTAACTATTTTTGAAAGTCCTTATGTAATCCTGCTTTTTGTGATTTTTACAGTTTTAATATATTTCTAAAGTATTTTTTAATGTTAAATAATTTGCATAATATTATATTTTTTAGATTAAAAAAAACTATAATCGCTTTAATATATGAACTATATATATATTTTTTAAACTCTCTCGATGGAAATATTAAGTTGTGCTGTAAAAATTAAAATCTTTTTTAAGTATACATAGTATTATCATAATTCAACGACAGTGTATTCTAAAATGATTTTTTTCAAAATCCATTTAACTTAACGAAAGAGGCTAACAATATGAACACTGTAGTTGTTAATATTATTACAAAGTTAAAATCATGATAAACTTCAATATTACAAATTTCAAAAAATTGATATATTTTAAGATCTTCACAGTACATGTTAATATAGGAATCAAGGCAAACTAAGTATCAGTGTTTCCTATTTAATATTTAAGAAGAAAAGGACCTGTATGTTTTTATGTCATCCCTCGCAAAGTACATGTTAAAATAACACAAACTTAGTAAAGTTTGTACAATTTGAACAAGTTTTCTTTCAAATTCCTGAAAAAAAGTTTTTATGAAGAGCTATGTCATATACCTTTCATACAATAATTCTCAATTTACAGAAGTACCCTATAGATGTCACAACCATGAGGCACGCTTGAACTTTCAAACAAAAGTATGGAGGTTACATAAGAGGGAGATACAGAATGCAAAATTTGGTTTACTAAGTGAAGGCGGGATTGTTGTCTTTATACACCCAAATAAACCCCTTTGTGAATGTTTTTTCGCTATTTTAATGAGGATTCAATATTGTCAATACAATATTACAAAAAGAAGCTATATTTATTGCAATATAAAACGTTTGAAAATTTTCTTACAGTTGAGCAAGTAGTCATTATTTATGTTTATACAATGGGCAACTAGAAAGACCACGTCTGCGTCACAGCTACATCATATATTGTAACTTAAACCCTCATCTTCCCTAACAGCTCTTAAACCCCACAAACAAACCACCCGGCAGCAAATTAGTTGAAACTGGAAAAGATACGCATATGGTGTCGTCACAGGTAAGCCAAGCATTGTCTCCTTTCCCATAAACCACGCTCCGCCTTGTTCAAATCGTCCATTAATTGTTAAATTTATAATAATGATCTTTTGCTTAAAAGATTTCTTTCATTTCAATTTTGCTGTGACCTTACAAATCACAACTCTAGCGCATTAAGGATTGTTAGGATGCAAAACATTGTCTTGGCGACTTTCAGACTGCTTCACTTTTTTCTCGCCAAACGTCTTCTCTTTTAGCCTCCAATGCGAGTCAAACTTATTTCGTTCTTCGAAACACTCGAATGCTCCACTACCATAAACACTATTACCCCTCCTGACTTTTAACTCACCTCCACAAAACGTGAAGGAATTCAGTTTCTTGTAATGATATCTCACACCCCCAACCCCCTTTTTCGTTACAAGTACCCTTTTAAAGCCCTTAAAGTGGTTGCAGAACAACAATAACAACAGAAAAAAGATGGCGGGAAAGGAAAAAAAATGGCGTCACCAATGGAAGAGTGTTGCTGTTAGTGTTTCAAAAGTGATGTTCTTTTTTGAGTTAGGATGTTCTTGATTTCAGTTGTTTTTTGAAAATATATTGCCTACATTCTATTTAAAAAATAATTTTAGTGGTATTTGTTCAAATGAATAGTAATTAAGAAATTTAAAAAATATTTTTCAGGTTTTGAAGGATAAAAAATAAATGTAAAGAGTATATAATTTGTCATTGAGTCCTTAAAGACGTAACAATTTCACCACAACATTAACCGAAGACTTTCTGGTTATTGCAACTAATTTATCCAACTTAAAGTGAAAGCTTTGTTGTGTATTAAATAATTAAAAATAATTACAGACATTTAAAGGCGTGTTTGGATAGTACATAATACTATATAACTAATTAAAACTTTCACCCTAAAGTACTACATTTTAATGCCACTTCCAAGTGCATATGCTAGTCACTATGAGATATATTGAGAACCTTAAGTTGGGTCATATTACAGTCTAATAGTTATGCATGTAGTTGAATTTCCCAACTTCTGATATTTCTAATGCTTTTTTTACCATCGTTTAATAATTGAACTGTAGACAATACTATGATTGTTCATTGCACAAGTTTGAATATTACGATATTTTTGTAACTAAAGTTTGACAGCTTCTTTCTAATTCCCTTTCATTTAGGATGTAAAATAATTAGCCACACTGAAACAAAAACCCTTCTTCACAGCGCAGCAATATAAATTATACAATAAAGTGTTTAGCCAATTCATGGGAAACTGCAGATACCTGCAGTGACTACAACAATGAACTGGTCCTTATGCTATGAAAAAAAGTTCTTAAAGAACTAAAATAGCCTACTTTCCTGTTACTTAAATACTTACTGAAATTCTAATAGGATAACAACTAGTTCCTAACCGTAAATATCATCAACAACAGTTTCTACCCTAGATTTATACACATTCGAAAAAAATCACTAAACACAACATCCAGCTATAATTTAAACTTTTAAAAGCCAAAAAATCAACAATTTTCCTTAATATTCCTTCTCAAATTAACTTAATATAATTTATCGTCTGCACGATTTATTTGTAGTTCAAAGAATAATTCAATATTTATTAATAACAAAAGTAATGAAACTACTCCAAACTACATTAAAAAATAAGAAATGTAAATTAAAACTAAGCATAATTGTATGCAAAACATATGTCTTGCCACTTTCTTGGTAAACAATGCATGAACAATCAAAGAATCACATTGTGCTACATTTTATGACGTTATTCGAAACTGATTCATGAAAAAATTATTTTGCTTCAAATATTTTTAAATAAATAAAGTTTCTCATGTCATTGTTGATCTGGCAATAGTGATTTAAATGACACAAAATTAAATTTCAATGCTAATTCGATGGGAAATTCGCCGACAGATAGTAGATTTATGTCTGTCCGGACGTACAGACAGGAAGACAAATAGTATGAAAGTTCTCAGAGGTCATAGCTTTCTAACAAAAAAAGATTTTTTAAGATCCGATTGATAGAACCGATTTTGCAAGGGGGGTACGGACAGACAGACAAACGGACATCGACCGCATGTCAATTCCTACGTTTTCATTTTTTTAATTCGTTCGAATTAAAAAAAGAAAAGTAGGCTAAAAATCAGTCTTTTACAAATATATCTTATCGTTTAGAGTTATTAAATGCTTACAACGATGGTTCAAGTCATTAGTCTGTATACTGCAGTTTACATAATCATGACAGTATAGTCGGCCACGCGTGAGCAGGTTTCTGCTTCGAAACAGCGACACTCGTTCGACGCAACATCTGTATTTGGGAAAGCTTCTCAGTACTTTAAATTGAGCATAGGTCTCTCAATTAATCTTAGTATAAGCGAATATGACTTATACTAAGCATTTAATTTCGGTTTATTGGTTGATTGAAATTGAATAAACTGTTAAGTGGTTGAGTTAGTTTTTTTTTATTTAAATTCTTATCACTAGGAGACTAAGCAGAAGCTTTTACATAAATTTCCAAACTTACGGATGTAGTTCATTTCAATAAAGCGACGAAAAAGATCAGATTGTTTTCACTTTTCCATCCCAAGTTTCTGTTGCTGCCTGAAGGTGTTTAAATAGTTTCTTTCTCTTTCATGACACAATAAGCATTTTTTTCAAATGCGTTTTAAGAAAAAAGAATTCCTTTCTATACCTTTAAAAAAAAGCTCGTGCTTAAAGAGAAAATGTCTTCCGCCAACACTCGGAAGTGCAGAGATAGAATCTTGACGATTATTGTCTAAATGTCCCTAGACAAAAAGAAAGAAAAAATGGCGGCAAAACAGAATGGAATAGTTAGAAGTGTTCTTAACGCTTTACTTCGGGCAATTACCTGTATGCTTTTAGGAGACTGAATTGCGTATTAAGTTCCCTTAACCGTAAATATTAGATGCTCTTCTGGGTTTAAATTGAATGGAGGATCGAAATGAGTTTTTTGAAAATTTCGTTTAAAAGGTTGATTTGTTGTTTAAAGCGGTGTTAATGATTTTATCGTCTCTGAATAGCTCTACTTTTTTTTCTTTAAAGATCGCAATTTGCGACTAGTGTTTCCCAATAGTTTTGTCAGTTTGAAATGAATGTAAATCCTTTTTGTTTGATAAATTTGTGAGAAAATTTTTTGTAAGTAAGACAAGAAAGGTTTTTAACAGGAACTGTCACCTAGAACCGATTCCACTACACTATCTATCGCCGTATGTTTAGGACTAATCAATTAAACCCCATTCTTCACTACTCGTATATAGAATGGCTAAATAGATATTCAACCAACAAAAAGTCCATTCCTTCATGAATTATTTTCCGAAATTTCTCATAAATATTTTTATTATCTTTTTGAAGTCATTTTAAATTGAGACTTTAATTACATTACACAGTAAAAATAATCGGTGGTTATTTTAAAGGGGAAAAATCATTTTCCGGCTTACATTTTATCTGACAAATTATAGCCAAAGTTTGCTTACTTTAGAAACTAATTTTAGTTACTTTTAATTTTAATACCACCAAGAAACACAAATATGTCACTACTTTTTTAATAAAATATGTGTTAAGTTTATGTTAAACCAAAGTATATTATAAATCTGCCAAATGGTAGGATTCCATGTTGTAAGCAATTCACACGAATGCATCATTAGCTAAAGTTTTATAATGCGATTCTTGAACATTGCTAAGATATCTATAAAAAGCTTTAGTGTCCGATGTTTCTTTTAATGGACCCTTTTAAGTGAGTTTTTAGAATAAAAATTGAGCTAAAGTTTTTATTTTCAGGTGCAAATGGATTAAAACAAATTGCTGTTAAGCAATAATAGTTTTTAAACAGAACTTGCATTGGCATTTATCCCTTAGTAGCTGTTAATATATTTTACAAAATAAGTTTTTTCTTTATGCATTAGGCTGTGCCATTGGAGTTGTGTAATTTATATAAGCTATACAGAAAATATATTTCACTAAATCGTTGTAATTTTGAACTCCGATGCCTCTTTAAGCTGTTTCAGTGCTGACCAGTAAGCTATATCTAAACTATTGTTTAACTATTGCATTACAAAGCCAAAACATAGAATAGTTAGAGATAACATTAAAATAGAAGAAGAATCTTATGTATATGAAAATTGTGTTCATTAAACATTTTTCCAAAGGGGATAAAGCCAAGCGTTTAGTCGAAAAAATGAAGTATTTTGTAGAATCTTTTGTTTAATCGTAAATATGTTCTTATGGTTCTCAAAAACTTGTTTGTATGGGGAAACAGGCTTTTTTATAATTAATTTACATTTAGTTAATACATATTCATGTCTTAATTCTATAAAAATTTATACGCGATGTTTTTTTATTTTGATCTATTCACGGAAATTAAATTAATTTAGTTAAAATTTATTAGTCATAAATTGTTACATATTTAACCTTTTATAAATTTCGTTTTAATATATTTCACAATTTTTTTTACCAGTTAGTATATGCTGTTTCCAAACTTAAATGTTTTGTTTTCAATAGTTGTTAAATTGTAAAAAAAAAATAGTGACGGGGCATTTCAAGGTAGAATCAACTGCAATTTGCACACATAACTCAAGATCTCGATTTAGAAGAAGTTTGTAATGCCTTTCCAGACGATGTACTCCAGTGGTCTCGGATCTGGTGCGAAGAATGGAGACTTTCGTCGTTCTTTCTGATTTTATTTACAATTTAAATGTTTAATGTTATGCTCTAATACTTACTTTTGTAAGCCTCTTGGAATAATTTGTGGAACACGAGGTGTTTTTAAATTTGTTCTTAATAAAAAATAGTTAAACTTTATTTCTAACTATATATGCTATAAATGGAAATGTTTTAATTGTTACATATTTTTTTATTTACAAATATATAACAATAAAAAATGTACGGAAGAGTTTTGTTACAAATATATACAGAATTCACTTTTTGTATTGTTATTAAATACAACTATACAAAGCTTAAATAATGAAGTTTTTGAAAGTAATCTCTTCCAAATTCAACGACATTTAAAATCGCTCTAAAGAAAATACTAAAACACAAGTACTTACAAATTTCGAACACATACATAATTTATCTGGCTTTTTGAAAAACCTAATCTTTGTACTACCTTAAAAAGCAAATGAAAACGCCACAATACATTAAATTATACAACTAATACGGTTTACGTCTAAACACATAAATTATGACAAGATAAAGTTATTTATGGAACATCATATATTTTATTACAACCACTCCTATTCATAAAAAAACTTATTTCGGATATTATAATTGTTATAATTAGCAACCGATATCACTATCGGTAGCAAAGTATCTGCGTTAGTTTAAAAACAATGTATATGTCATTTTGTCAAAAATAATTAATGAATTTGTAAAGATTTGACTAAACATGCCCTTACTTGAATTGTAGTAGTTATATGAATTACGAAAAATTCTCTAAGACATAAACTGTCAATCTGGAGGAAAATGATCATTGTGACATTTTAAATCACTCCAGATTCAAAATTTGATTTTAATATCTACCTGAACGCGAACATGCACTTTCATCTACAAGCTTACAATATTGGATTTACTATTGTTGGTTAGCAATAAAATTAATTTTGATTTCTTTCAGAGGTTAATGAAATATGCCAATAATATGCATTTGTCCGGCTGAACTAAATGTATCAAATTACGCTGTTACCGTTTCAATATTTTGACGTCGCATGCTTCTGTGCTCAGGGTTGATATATATTCGTGGAACTCCCTTCCACCCCTCCCCCTTCTTTTGTTATGTTCAATGGAAATAAATTGCATAGATATGCAATGTTCTATAACACATTGCGTTTATTATTATATTTCTATGAACGATACTTGCTGCCTAGGATTTTAGAACTTAATTTTGTTATATTTGAATATGGATTTAGTTTTTCTTTAACTGCTCTACTTTTTGAGATGATTAGAATTTTATGTCAAATAAATGCCCAAAATAAAAAATATTTTAGTTTTGTAAGTTCTTTTTTTTAACTGTATTGTATTTTTAACGAAACTTTTGATGGTGAATACGAATCTGGTTTTGTTTACTTCTATAAAGATTCTATAACAATGAAATGTTTTCATTTTTTCAATGAAATCATTTTTAAACCATATATATCAATTTAAGATCTTATTTTCAAAATCATTTTACTCAAAATCATTGAAATGTTAATTGCAGCTTTGTTTTACCAATATATCAAGACGCCTACATAAATCTATAGAGATAACACTCCGAAACTCATCATTTTCTTTTATGACGCACCTTTGCTTGCTTCCGTTAGGAGGAGCTATGTGTCATAAAAGGTGTCTTAATTATTTTTATAAGATAACGGCGGATTGAGAAAGTATTGGGTTCAGATAAAAGTAATGCAATTTATCAATTATGTATTTAAGATAGTGTTTGTAAATGTATTATGGAGGTTATAAGGAAAATTAAATTTATTTTATAAAAGAAGGAAAGTATACTGTTACTTAGTTAGGAATATTTCTCATTTTTTGTTCAAGGATACTTTTATTAAATATATATTATAACTGTTTAGAAAATATTTTTTTTTCATGAATTCTATTTTCGTTGATGGATGAATTTAGATTCAATAATTCACTTGCAGCATGTGATAGGATTTTTTTTCTGATATTGTTTTCCATACTTATTATAATTTATATTGAAATCAGTAGGAAGTCTAAGGATTTAACATAGCTTGAAATTCATCATTGTGATTGAATTAAAGATATCATTAAATATTTTTTGTTCATGTTTATTTTAATTTTGAATGTCATATTTCGAAAAGTGGTTTTTCCATCATGTACAATGAATGTTTTTCCACAATCTATTTTTAATGGTTTAAACTCTCTACTTTACCATAAACTAATCGAAAACTTAACAATTTATTACTTATGTAATTTTTAAATGTTATCCTTCATCCTAATTTATCAAAGATACTTACGAAAAATAATAAAGAATGTGCCATAAATTATTTAATCATCGAATGAAATATATCCTTCACAAATTCATAAATCCATTTTTAAAAAAAATTGTTCCAAAAATACACTGCATTAACACAAAAATAAATTCGTATTATTTTTTCAAATAACATCTCTCTAAAGAAAAAACACTTCAACTACATTTTAGATATATCTAAAACGAAAAAGCACTCAGAATTTTGAAGAGAGATCAGCGAATGATACTTTGTGGAAACATTGTTTGACGAAACATGATTGGCAGAATCCCTCAAATCAAAGTCGTCTGCTGCCTCATCACTGTGAAATTTTCTAACCAACATGGTGGAATAGGATTCCTTTCAAGATCCGGTGTTTGTCTGACAATATTGTATTCGACAATTTTGTTTTAAATAAAAACACTACTTGTTTATGTTGGTTTACTTACTGGGTGGCAGAATGTTATGGGGCTGGCCAAGCAGTCAGAAGGTCCCGGGTTCGATACTTAACCAGGGTGCATATGAGTATGGGTGTTTGTCCTCAGTACACTGTGACACATGTGCTCGTAAAATCTTTTGAGTAGTATCGCGTAGCGTATGATGTACCTCGAAGGTTGCGTTGAGTGTCAGCTAAAGTGTCGAACTTATCACTTAACCAAAATTCTAAATTAAGAGTTCTAATTTGCTGTATTTCGGCTCCGTATGGAGACTTGGACTAAACAGCTGGAAAATTTTCAACTTACCTTTATATTTTAGTTGAAAATAATAAACAAACTATTTTAATCATGTAGCCTGAGCTGGCACGCAACCCAACCATTAATGACATTGTAAGTGGGTTCAGGACTTTGAACTCCACATATGAAACGATCACTTGTGTTCCAATTTACTCAGAGTACTTTTGTTGGATTTTGGTTGGACCTTTTCGTTTTAGAAAACAGTGTGGGCAATCGGTGATCGATCCGAGATCAACAGAGGTTCTGTCGTAGTCGATAGTATTATGTGTGTGTGATAAAGCTATAACAACTTATTAATTTCTGTCATACGTAACTGTTTTTTGCTTATTTAAGTCAAATATTTTTTACATAGCTCAAACTTGTATACGGTATTGATTTTCGTGTTATTTTTCTTCGTTATACAAGCCTCGGACTTTTTAAATTTCAAAAGTTTTGTTCCTTGGTCATCCGTGTTGCAACTTAAAGATTCAACAAAACACAAAAACAATAGGGGAGAGACGGGTAATAGCGCTCAGAGGGCAATCGCGCTCAGCTCAGCTGTGACAAACTGGGCAACCCTAAGTTAATTTGACAGTACTGACACCTAGAAGAAAGCACGTGCAATGCTCAGTGTGATAAAGGCGGCTGGCAAAGCAAAAGCACATAGTATTTCGTCCGTTAATAATTTATCATGTATTTTTCATCTAAAAAACTTCTGAATCTAATTTTGAGGTAAGTCAACTATAATTTCTGTTAACAGTATGATCATTGTATAGTTACGAAGCATAATAATCTTGTTATCTAATGTAACTAAGTTCATTTAATTGGATACATCGTGTGCGTGGCAGAGACCGCTCGAAATCAAAAATGGCGCGATCGGGTAATGACGCTCAGATGCGCAGTATTACCCTCCACTTTTGGAAGAGTCGAATTACAACTAATCAAAACTGTTTTATCAACTTTTTTTAAGCAAAAAAAAAGCTGTCATCCTTATAGGAACACCCATGAAAATTATGCTAAAAAAGATAGAGGAACGACGCCGTCTCAAGGAATCCAAGACATCCTCTTCTTTAAATGTTACGAAAGCTGCAAATACGTACAATCTAGTGGCAAAGAAGCCAAAGAAAAATATAAGGGTGAAAAAGGCCTTATTTGGTGAAACAACAGGAGCCAAAATAGAGTCCAGACCAAGAAAAGTAAAAAATCGTCAAAGAAAGAAGATTTGGCCAGTACAGATGAGGAAACCATCGATGAAACCATGATATGTGATGATGATGAAATGGACGATTTACCTGGCGAAGGTATTATTAGTAATGAAATCAATGACATATGTAATGTTTGCGGGAAGTTCGGAAAGGGCAACGAACTATCGTTTAGGTGCAAATCCTGTTCTAAGTGGAGCCAGTAAGATTGCTGTGGAGAGGATAAAGCAGAAAACTATATTTGTGACTATTGCAAATTGTAAAATTACTTTAATGGAGAGGATAGGAGAGGATAAAGCAGAAAACTATATTTGTGACTGTTGCAAATTGTAAAATTACTTTAATCAGTTGTGAAATATGTTGTATAAAAGCTTTGAATAATGAGCGGCAGTACCCGTCGCAGTGAGCGGCATTACCCAACATGTTCGGGTAATGGCGCTCAATGTAATATTTTCTTGTTTTCAATTTTTCAGCACAATTGTTATTGTTTTCATGTTTAACGATACGGCATTCTGTTTTATATTTGTTCAGTTATAAATGGTAATAAAAAACATAATTTAAGTGTCGTCTTATACGTGTTGCAGTCACTTTTGTGTGCGCAATTACCCTTCTTTCCCCTACCTTTATTTTTATGTGTACCATAAATGATTAAGAAACCAACGATAATAGCTATTAAAAGCTATAATATTAATCAGTATTTTAAAATATATCAAATATGAAATACCCAATTTTTCTTTATAAAAGTTTACATTATAATCAATAATTATTTTTGGAAAGTATATTTTTGAGGCGCTGAAACATTTGAGACAATAACTTGATTTTTTAAAATTATTTTACACAAAAAACAGTCGAATTTCAGTTACATCTGTTTCAAAACCAGAGTATAGATATAAAAACTGACAGGATAGGGGATCTTCACGTAAAAAGCTTTCTGTTTGAGGAGATTGACACGAGCATTTTTACAGTGGTTTAAAGATTTATAATACATTTTCAACAGAATTCTTTATCTGTTGTTTTGTTTGATGGAATAGAATGTTTACTTTTTAAGCTTTGGGAAGAATGTATTTGTAATGTATTTACAGAATTTTTATGTGTTACACAAATTAAACAAACCAAATTAAATTCCAGCTGAGTAATGTTTTTGAAGCATGTTTCTCTATGTTTATTTTTCAAATGAATTATGTATTATGTTTTACGACAAAAAACTTAACGGATTTTTTTGAAATCCTTAATACATTAAGAATTTTTTAGTTTGTAACCTTTTTTCTATTTTAGTTTATTACCAACTAATTTGTGATATTTTAATAGTTAAATGTTTATAGATTAAATAGTTAAATGTATTTAGTCATACATAGAATAATAAATGTTAACAGTCATACTTTAGAATTATTTTCCACTTAAACAATATTTTTTATATTTCATATTTACCGTAATGTAAAAAAATATATTTTAGATATTTCATATTTTTGTTTATCTAATTGGAGAAAACTTTTCAAGCAAAAGTCATATTTTTGGGAGGAACACATTCCAAAATAAATCTTAATTCTTAAATGTAAATTTATTTTCTGCAAAGTTCCTTATATTTTTCAACCCTAAAAATTAAAGATGAAAAGGCAAGGCTGATTTTTATTTCATCCATATGTTTTAACTGATCAATATTTATTATCGTTCATCCTTATTCATAATTTTCAGAGCCATTTATTGTCAAAAGTATGCTTTCGATTTCTGTCTAAAATATAAAAAGATATACATTAACACATAATGCTCTTAAAAAAGAAGTAATACCTTCATTAAAAATATATTACTAATAATTTATCATTAAAACAGTATACACGTGTTCAACCTTTAACGAAAAAATAGCTAAACTCCAAACTTAAGCCGGTAAAATATTTCGCAGTTCAAAGAAATAAATGTTTACTTAAGACTAGCATATTGAAATATTGACTAGATAATATAAACTTATAGCATATCAATATGAATTTATTTGGGTTATGTAAATACGTTCAAGTTCTAGATTTTAGCATTTGAATATTTTGTGTTTGAAATTGTATTGCCAATTTTTAAATATTTATAATAGCATAACTTAATGTTTTCTTTAGTATTCAATTTAATTTGCATTAGGATAGTACGTCTTGTGATTGTTCATAAACATTGTAAAAAATTATAATATTTAAAATATATTTGCTTTTTCTAAATTAAATAACATCGTTATATAGAAAAAAATAAACTTAATAAATATTTGAATGTAGTTTGTTAAACTACAAGTATAATTTAAATAACGGATATATGTAAAAACTATGGTGTATGGTATGCTGCCATAATGAAAGATATGCCAAAACTGGCATCTTGTGTTTCAACTTTCCCTTTGCTTGTTGCTTCATAACTTATGATTCTTTTCAAATTATTAAATAGCCTTCTAAATTTGACATACTGAAAAACTAGGAGTGTTTAACACTAAACGAGTTTCAAATCCCTCTCATTAAAGCAATACACATGAAAGGGTAACGTTGAACCCTATAAGGTAATTTAAATAACTTTCAATAAAAAAAATCTATCGAAGCAAACTTTTGCGCATGCGCAATTGTTTAGAAAACCATTTAATAACTCGTGTACCAAATTTGAAGTCCGTAGTTTTTTTATTGGGAGCTGTAAAGCGGTTTCAGACAGACAGACGGGCCAATGTACAAATTCCGCTTTTCCCACCACCAAAGATTTTCGACATCATTGTAAAACTTTCATTACCTTATGTTTCATATTAGGTTATTGAAAGTAGAAGATATGAAAATTTATGAAATATCCTGTTCATATAATTCTCCAGTTCGATATAATGAAACGCGACATTATTAAAAAGCTCAAAGCCATACTTTCTCTATTTGAGATCATGAACAACATCGTCATGTAATACCCGAATCCAACATCACACGAACACCTATTAAAATTCGATTCTTTTTAAATCATTCATCTTTAAAACAACAAAGAAAACTTCAAGATCTTAAGTTTTGAGCTCCAGACGCGTAATAAACATCCATCACGGCCAACATTATTTTCGCATCTAACAACGCAATTTCGCGTAACGACTTCTTACGCGTTTATGACCCTGATCCTGGTGCACGTTAATGTCGTACGAATGTCGTGAATAAAACGGAAAAAAGAATAAAAGGATTAATCTGGCGGCAAAATGACGTCGGAAGTCTTGTCTTCGAGAATGTAAAGGACATTTGGGGACTTGGTCACGAAATTCATAAGTTAATGCGCCTAGACTGGTTTAATGTTTTAATAAAGAGTGTGTGGTAAAATATATTCCATTGTTTTATAAGGTTTGAGTAATTAAGTTTTTTAATCAGGAGTATCGTCCTAAATATAAATTTGTTAAGTGATACTTAAGCGAAATTTCAGTTGTAATGATTTTCGATTATGGTATTACAATTTTTTTAATAAGAACTATTATAATGCCTCCGAATATTTTCAAGATCTTATTATCTGAGATTCGTTATCTAAATTAAACTCTTCGGTAATAACTATTATAACGTTTCTGAATATTTCCAATATAGTATTATCTTGAGATTTGTAACATAAATTAAGCTAATAACTTTTGGTCATCATAATCAAATTGGACATCATAATCAAATTGATTTATTAATAATTATTAAGATTTTAAATAAGATTTCATGGACTACTTGCAACGATAACTTTAATATTATTTTAAAGGTTAATAAGTTAGTTATATCGGACTAAAAAGTTTTCTAGAATGTTTAAGATATTATCAATAAATATAAATTAGGTATTTATCAACTGTCAATCAATGTTAATTTTGTTAGATATTATAACTATTACATAAGAAGTTTTAAAATGTTTATTTTCCCAAAACCTGAATTAAATATAGTATTTTATATGTATAAATATGCAAAGTGTTTTATTACAAAGATTGAAATTCCGTTTTTCTAACAATATTTCAGTTTGGCACTTTTTTATTACTTTTCTAAACTTCCTCTTGCATCATTTTTTTTTCACGTTTAAGCAAAATAAAAAATTAAGGGAAACTTGAATATCAATTTTCCCAAAAACTAAGTAAGAAGATGCCGTAAAATAGTTTGACACTCTCTTGATAAAAAAAATGTTCGACCGTAAGAGTTTCTCGCAAAAAATTGGCAGCAACCCAAATCAGTATATTTTGATTTTTATCTGAAAGTTTTGGTTTATTTTAAGCTAATGGTTCTGGTTGAAAAAAAATAAAGATTTTTGTTGTCAAAACACCGTACATTAAGTGTTCTATACATTTAGTTTAATACTGTTCTTCCCCATAATTTATTTATGAAAAATTGTTAGGTAAAAAATAAACCATAAAGTATATGTTGGTTGATTATTTATTGAATATGTGCCATAATTAATATGAATATGTGCCGTTTAAACAACTATTAAACATGTATTTTCGTTGGGTCATTTTGTAAAAATGTATAATGTTAATCATAATATCGTTGGACAGAAAATATTCTTTCGTAGAAACCTTAATAATTGATTTTCTTTTAAGTTATTTTTAGTGATAAACTTAAGTATTCTGATCAAATGATTAAAATATTTGTTTATAAAATTAATTATGAGGATAATCAACTAGGGCTAATAAATGAATTTATCAGTTTTTTGTAATTTTGCCTCTAGACTTTTTCTACATTTCATAACTAACTATTTTATAAAGTCCTGGTACATTCCCTGACCTATTTTGCTTTCAAACATTCTTTTTTAACAGCTTAAATCTATAATAATAAAAGAAAGAGTCTGTATGTCTGTGGATCGCAAAAGACCTACTTATACTGCCCTCAGAAAGTTGAAATTTCTGAGATAGATTCCCTTTAGTACCTACGTGTGCACCTGAGGCTTAGTTTTTTCATATTTTTTTTCTATTTTTAGCGAAAATTCGAATTTTCTGAAAAAACTACATCACTTTCACTCAAATTCGATTCATTTTTCCTTTCGTGTTGCCATTCGGCAAAAGAAATTAAAAATAAACATAAAAACTTTTTTAATTGAAAATGCTTTTATTCTGTTGCCATAACCTTTAGGAACTAAAATCATTATTTGAAAAATAATTTACATGTTTCAGGTGTCGTATCCGTCTCAACTCCATTGCAAGATTTTATTGAGTGCTCTGGTGATGATTTCATTGATGGTTGGTTCTGTTGACTGCATGTAGGGACTAGAAATGCATATTAGGGTTTTATGTCTCCATTTTTTCGCCAAATACGTTTTTAAACTCGCCAAAATATTACCTAAAAACACGCCAAATGGTTAAATGTATTTTTTTTTAATAATTAAGCTGGTTTTATTAAGCTAGACGGTTTGTTGCAATTGTCATTTTATCGCCAAATATGTTGTACGAATGATCGAAAAGGGTTTTTTTTACCACATAATCGAGAATTGAAGTGAAATCATATAACTATACAATTATGGTTCATTTTGTATTTATCAGGAAATTGCGATAACAGTAAGTTCATATCAAGGACGATTATGTGATATAAATATGCGCATTTTATAGTGACGTATTATAAAGCAAAGCGTTGAAATGTTAAGGCAAAATAAGTATTGAAATTTTATGCTTTATAACAGACGGAAACAATGACATAATTTTTTATTTTAGACCGTGCGAAGAACGGGTATATATTTGCTAGTTTAATAATGTTTTTCGGCATGTGCCTATAATATTTATAATATTCCTTTATTTATTGTTAACGCAAATAAATGAAGTGTAATCTGTTTCAAAATTTTACTTTACATTTTATTAAAAGAGTGTTTATTTTTATTTTCAGGTATGTCTACATATTTTGAAAAATTTTCAATGGTTTCTTTTACCAGCGATACCAAGATAAAAATAAGTATTGGTGTTTCATTACTTAAAGTTCTTATTTAAAGCCAATTTAATGGAATTTTATACAAAGTACTTATATATTAAATAAACAAGAGCATTTAAAAAAATACACGATCACTGACTATTTATGTTCTTAGTTACTTGTTTTAGACTATAAGCCGAATGTTTTATATGGGTCAGGAGAACCACCATAGTCTGCCATTTCTCAAACTATTAATTCTTAATCCTTAATTGTCACGACCATTCAAAACTTATTTTCAGCTGTTCCTTACTAGCCACTAAAGGCTATTCTATATATTTAAAAAATGGGATTGGGCGATGTACAATGTGTGTTCTCTATAATGTAATTGTCAGTCGCTGCCTGGATTTGAAATCCATTGGGGTTTCCCCGCACAATGTCAGTAGCTGCATTTACTCTATATATTAAAACAGCAACACAAATCACAAACGCAACTTTGAGCATAAGTCGGCCATTTTTATTAAAATTCCAGGATGATATTCCAAAACATAGACAATATTAATTCACACAGCTTACAGAAAGACGAGGCGCCCTCGTGCGAAGCAAGGAATTTAACATACACTGTTAAAAAAAATTGTGCTTGGTTTCACCATGATATTGGTTCCTAGTAGCTGCAACGGCTGTGTGGTGAAACGTTCCACCATATTTTTGGTATTCGGTTGAACCACTTCTCAGGTTTTTGTTTCCAAATACAGAAAAATGGTTCAAAGAAAAACCGAAAAAAAGGTGAAACATTTCACCACACAGCCGTTGCAGCTACTAGGAACCAATATCATGGTGAAACCAAGCACAAATTTTTAACAGTGTAGTAGGAGCGCGTGCATTAATTAAATATGAGCAATTATATTAGAAACATTACAGTATTATCATATAAAGTTCATTAATAAATACAGAACGAATAGGGGGTCATCTGAGGTTCCCAATACCCATCTATCAAACCAACAACATCTTAAAATTGAAAGACAAAGTTAAATATTTTCCTTGGATTTTTCAAGTGATTTTTTCTTATAAAATCTATTTTAGCTTCTATGTTATTTTACCCAATACGCAGGGTAAGATGTTGAAAACCGGTCCTTATTTTTCTTTCAATCCATTTCATAATTCCAGTTGGAATAATTATATTTGAAATATTTTTTTTGCATTAAGGTTAAAGGAAGTGTAAGAATAAACAATATTTTAAGGTTCTTTTTATTTAGCCGAGACAAATAATCTAAAGTTTGCGTTTGTCAACCTATCCCATCTTATCTTATACATTACTCACTCATTTTAACAAATATATATTTAGTTTGAGTTTAAAATTGAAATATAATTATTCTCTGATAAATATTTTTATAATATCATCCCAAAATGTGTCAATTGTTTTGAAGTAATGTCACATAAAAGATTTAATCTGACAGTATATAAAAGTGGAATGAAATTTAATTTTTTAATTAAAATTATAAATGAATTACTGTTAAATAAATAATTCTGCCCTACATATTAATGTTACACCTCTTACAAATAAAAGTTACTATCATTTAATTTTGATTAAATATTCATAGCTTAGTTTTTTATGAAAAAAAACTAAAACAGCAGCTATTACAGACGTTAAAAACCTTTACCACTTTTATTTTACACAGTTTTGTTTAACTTGTTGATTAAGTTTCCTACTTTTACATAGATAAACTAATTTAATATTTTAATTGAATCGTTATTACATTATTTGCTTCTTTAAATATTGATGTAAAAATATTTTTTAATATTTTCTAAAAAGAAATCATCTCACGAAGTGTGTTACTTCTTACTTCAAGTTATCTTGAGGAAACGCAAGGTTGTTTTCTTTGTACGGCTGCAGTTCTGTAAAACTGTTTCTTTGCACTATGAGTTAAGTGGTGGGGAAAACAAACAAAGTGATTTAATGTTGGCAACCAGTTAAAAATTAATTGTGCAAAAATAGTTTATAGCTATTAATCATTAATTAACGAACGTTTTAATTTTGCAATGAAGGGATGGCACTTTTGTTCTTGTATATATAACTGATTAATTAACTTATCATTTTTTTATGTACTGAGTTGGTTTTGGCACTAAATTATTGAATTGTTTAAATGAAATTTCATTACGATTAAAAAGTATTTAAAAGTTTTTAATGGAATTCATTAGAATTTGTTATTTATATCCTACATATTATATATAAGTTAAAATATATTTTATAATATGGGTTGCCGTATTTTCGACAGAAATCTACTACAGTTTTTTAGCCTACTTTTTTTAATTCGAAAGAATTTTAAAAAATTAAAAAGTAGGTATTGACATGCGGTCGATGTCCGTCTATCTGTCTGTCCGTACCCCCCTTCCAAAATCGGTTCTATCCATCCGATCTTAAAAATTATTTTTTGTTAGAAAAGATATGACCTCAGAGACCCAACTTTCATACTTTTTGTCCGCCTGTCTGTACGATCGGACGGACATAAATCTACTATTAGTCGAAGAATTTCCCATTGAATTAGCATTGAAATTCAATTTCGAGTCATTTAAATCGCTGCCGCCAACTCAACAATGGCATGAGAAACTATTCATTTAAAAATATTATTTGAAGCAAAATTTATTTTGTTCATAAATCAGTTTGGAATGACGTCAGAGATGTGATCATTTGATTGTTTATTATTTGCTTGTTAAGTAGGTGGCAAGGCATATTTTTAGCCTACTTTTTTCTCTTTTTTTTTTTAATTCGAAATAATTAAAAAATGAAAAAGTAGGTATTGACATGCGGTCGATGTACGTCCGTCTGTCTGTCCTGTCTGTCCGTCCTACCCCCTTCCAAAATCGGTTCTATCATCGGATCTTAAAAATTCTTTTTTTGTTAGAAAGTATGACCTCAGATACCCAACTTTCATACTTTTTGTCCGTCTGTCTGTACGTCCGGACGGACATAAATCTACTATCTGTCGGCGAATTTCCCATTGAATTAGCATTGAAATTCAATTTTGAGTCATTTAAATCACTGTTGCCAATGAAATGGCGGAATTTATTTAACATTTGCTATATTTTCATGTCTGTCTGATACGTATGATTGTCCGAACAATGTTCTTCGTTTTCTTTTGTCTACCAGAAAGCGCCCTTCAAATTATCTTAGTTTAATTTTCATCGTTTTTTAAAGGAATTTTCTTTTTGTTATTAAAACTTTTTACCCTCCAATAACCCAACTTTCATATTTTATTTGTCGTACGTCTAACGGAAAAATCTATTTTGGCGTTTAGATTAATTAAAGCTTGAATTTCAATTTTGTTTCAATTTTAAATCTGTGTAGAAAGGGCTGTTGATGTATCTGTCTGTCCCGTTTGTACTTCTAGTTTTATGTCAGAAGTACTATGTTCTTATGACTTTTTGTTTTCCAAATCATTCAAATGAAAAGTAGGTATGTCTGATTCCGTCCGTCTGTCTGTCGACTGTCCCCCCCCCTTCCAAAATCGGTTCTATCCATCGGATCTTAAAAATTCTTTTTTTGTTAGAAAGCTATGACCTCAGATACCAACTTTCATACTTTTTGTCCGTCTGTCTGTACGTCCGGACGGACATAAATCTACTATCTGTCGGCGAATTTCCCATTGAATTAGCATTGAAATTCAATTTTGAGTCATTTAAATCACTGTAGGTATTGAAATGCAGTTGATGTCCATCTGTCTGTTCGTATGTCTGTCTTTTCTTTCTGTCTGTCTGTCTGTCTGTCGTGTCCGTCCCTGTCTGTCCGTACCCCCTCCTTCCAAAATCGGTTCTATCCATCGATCTTAAAAATTCTTTTTTTGTTAGAAAGCTATGACCTCAGATACCCAACTTTCATACTTTTTGTCCGTCTGTCTGTACGTCCGGACGGACATAAATCTACTATCTTCGGCGAATATCCCATTGAATTAGCATTGAATTCAATTTTGAGTCATTTAAATCACTGTGGTTTGAAATCAATCCATCGGTCATTGAGTCTTTGTTTAAACTATTTGAGCTAATCCGTACCTTTCCAGAATCGGTTCTATGCGTGGATACATTAAAAATTTATTTTTGTTAAAAGTATGCTCCAGAACCGGCAACATACTTTTTGGCTGCAATTAGCTTGAGGTATAAATCTACTATCTTTGTTTTTTAAATTTGCATTGAAATTTAAATTTTTATTTATTATAAATTACTTTGACCAAATAAACAATGGCATGAAAAACTTTAATTTAATTTGAAACGAATATTGAAGCAAAAAAAGTATTTCTGAATCTTAATTATTGAATTGTTTATCAATTTTATTACGATTAAAAAGTATTTAAAAGTTTTTAAGAATCTTGATTTGTTATTATTCTACTTAATTATATATAATTAGAAATATTCTAAAGGTGCCGTATTTTCGACAAAATCTATTAGTTTTTAGCCTACTTTTTTTTAATTCGAAAGTTTAAACTATTGTGGTATTACATCGTAATTCTCTTTGTCTTCGAACTTCAAATACGGTCACCATCAGATCTTATAAATATATTTTTTGTTAGAAAGAATATCAGAGACAATTTATACTTTTTGTGCTTTGTGAGGACGATTAAATTATAGTCGGATTCTTGATGTTGAAATTCATTTTTTTAATGTGGCCATAACAATGGCTGAGAAACGGCTTTCATTTATATTATTTAGAAGCCATAAGTTTTTTTCGCTCTATATCAGAAACTTCAGAAAGTATTAATCAACTTGATGGTTATTTTGTTCTTGTATGAAGCTTTTTTTTTGCGAATAATCCTGATAAGTTTTAATTTACATTTCTTATTTTAAGGTATTTTTGAGTAGTTTCATGTTTTTTGTTATAAATAAATGTTTAATTATTCGTAGAACTACAAATAAATCAAGCAGACGATAGGTAATATTAATTTTATTTGCGAAAGAAAATTAATTCAAATAGTTGTATTTGGCTTTAAGAAGTTTAAATTATAGCTGGTTGCTGTGTTTAGTGAAATTTATTTGAATGTGTATAAATCTTGTGTAGAAAAACGGGTGTTGATGATATTAACTGTTATGAACCTAGTTGTTTCCCGATAAGAATTTCAGTAAGTATTTAAGTAACAGGAAAGTAGGCTATTTTAGTTCCCTAAGAACTTGTTTTTTTATTGTTAAGCTATTTCAATTATTTTCTTTGAACAGATTTCCTTGAGTATAACTTTTCCATTTTCCAAAAAAAAATAATATGTGGTAAATATATTATTTTTATAATGGTTATAACAATTTTCTTAGCGCTAATTCAAACAATTTTACAAGATTTGTTGAATAAATAAATTTTAGGAACTATTCCATTTAATTTTATATTTAAAATACATTATCAACTAAGGTTACGCAAACTCATTTGTTCCATTATTTTACTTCGCCCTTCCAATTGTATTCGTTGCGGTGCTAATTTGTTATGTCACCTTACCAACATCACCACGCATAATTTGGCAAGGTTTATTTCTACTAACACCTTTTCAAATTAAACAGACAGTGAGAAAGACATATAAAATTAGATTAAACCAAAAGCAGTACTTTTGCTGAATGGTAACTATGTTAGATCAAACATACTGTAACATACAACTAGGTTCAGAATACATGTGAACCAAGTCCACATTTTGTCATTTTCGTGTTAGCAGCGCTCTTGAAAAGACCAGGAGAAGAAACCCTTAATTGATTAGGAATCTTTCCACATTCTGGTCTGCTTTGCGGACATTGGCGACAAGAAACCGGTTTTTCTCTTGATTCTTCTTTTATGGTACAAACGTGGGACTCGTGTTTTGCGCGAATCATGGTTGCCACGAGAGAAGATCCAAGTGAGAAACGGATTTCCTAACACCAGTTTAGGCGATGACTCGCAATCGTCGCCAAAGCGGGCTGATGCAGACAGAAGGGGTTTTCCCCTGTACTCTTCAATTGCATGCATTAACTATGTAGGGTTGAAGTAATCGCTGGTTCGAATATGGTTGGTAACGAATAATAGACTACGCTGAATAGATACACACCAAGCTTGTGGACTGTAACTTCTTTAATTGACGACAAAGAACTTCTTTTTTATAACTTGAATAAAACAACTAGTTGAAAATGGTAAAAACACTTAAAAATAGGAATAGCTAATCACAACATTGAAATCTTCAAAAACAATCTACAGCTTCTTTTTGAATAGGAAATTAGCAATACACTTGGTGAATCTCATGGAAAAGTCTGAACACTACAGGTGAAGCTTATCAAAATCTGCAACGCCCCTTCTTAATATGACATCAGCAAATATCGAATCGCTGCTGGTACCATCTAGCAAGGAACCTAGAAATAAACTACTAATACGAAATTCAACAAACTATGTAAAATTTCGGTGCAATAATTAAAAAGTCCTAGTTCTGATAATATCCGCTAGGTAGGAGCAAATAAGAAGTAATTTCGTTATAAAGCTTTAACTTAAAACCTCTGTATCACAAAGAAGCTTTTCATGGACTTGGTTCACTTGCATTCTAAACCCTTCAATTGTGCCAAATATCATTCCATCAGCTCACAACAACCAACGCAAATAAAACATGGGACATTGTTACTGAAGCAGTCCAGGTCCAACACATGTCACTACCCAAACTACAATGTCATTACTCAGCGAAACACTCTGCATCTCCAAAAAGCTTCGGATATTATTTTGCATCTGCAACTAAAACAACAGCAGCTGCGGGAACAATATCCAACGCGTCTGCAAAACATTAGGTGTGGGAGTTTGTCATTGTTATAACTGATAATTTGTGGATTCACCTGACTTTTGTGAGATATTTTGAACTTTTTTTTTAGTGTTTTATTGCTATGAAAGAATTTTAAAGTTGTAAAAAAGTTGTTGTAGAAAAGTTAAATTTGTAGAATTTATGGTAGTTTTTTTATTTATATTCGTGCTGGTTTTTAGTTTAGACGTATATTATTTTACAGCTCAATTTCGTTTTGTGATTTAGGACCATGCGCTTGTGGTCTTTTCCTGAATATCAGTTATGATGCTTTAAAAAAAATGTGTTGTTAGTTATTTTTAAACCAAAAAGTGAGTGAGAAATATGTTAATATTTCATATCTATACGCCCCATTGCAGTTTTTGTTTTAAAACTTTTTCTAGAAATTGTGGGTGAGATGAAAATGAACAGCGCAATCAAAGAGGCGTTTGCTAAATGAGCAAATTGCGTAGATCTCCATGTTTGTGGAATAAGTTTTTAACGCAAATTCAAGTTGCATTGGCTGCAGCTCATTGGTATGATTTGACACATGACTGAATAAATCCACGAACATTAACTGTCTGAAAGCTATGTTAGAAAACTGGACTAAGCAACCCAGAGAAATTATCAAAAATATCCCATATCCAATAAAAAATCGTCAAAGCTCAGTTAAGAAACGCGTGGCTTTCAATCTTTAATTTCCTCGGTTCAAGTACTGTCGTCGTCATTGTCATATCTCTATACTTAATGAATAGTACGAAAAACAACAAAATATTAAATGTGTGTAAAGATCTGATACACTGTTAAAAATTGTGTGCTTGGTTTCACCATGATATTGGTTCCTAGAAGCTGCAACGGCTGTGTGGTGAAACGTTAAACCATATTTTTGGTATTCGGTTGAACCATTTCTCAGGTTCTTGTTTCCAAATCCAGAAAAATGGTCTAGTTGACCATTCAACCAAACACCGAAAAAAAGGGTGAAACATTTCCCCATACAGCCGTTGCAGCTACTAGGAACCAATATCATGGTGAAACCAAGCACAAAATTTTTAACAGTGTTCAATTTGAATTTTTTTTCACAAATTTGAATTGACACACCATGCAGCTTCACTTCAAAGATTTTTTTAAAAAAGGAGAAATATTGAAGTGTGTCAAATACGCGTCAGTAAGGGGCTAGAAACAAGCAACAGATACATCTCATACTGTTAGTTAAAATTTTATCCATCCAACCTTTTGAAGACCCTCTGCTCCGTGCAAAACGTACCTAAATGGCGCGGGGTGTATTAAGGAAATTGCTTTTCTTTGGTCGCTATTTATGTGCGGCATCTGGACAAGGGCTTCTTAACATCTCTGATTTGGAACGATGGCAGCCACGGCCCTCGTAAACTTCGTGTAATTACTTTGGGGTTGTTGTAAATTGTTATTTGCTGGGGACTAAAAGGGTTGCGGAATCTTCTTCGGGAAACAGTTGGTTTTTGTCATTGTTACGTGTGCATAAAATATAGTAACAAGTTATAGTAGCATTCATTAGATACTTTCCTGGCCTTTTCAAGTTCCCACTACTTCTTGATAAGTTCCAGGTTATTCCCTCACACATAATGAATGGACATAATTTTGAACAATTCAATATAGTGCATCCTATTAAGTAAGCAACCATAGCCAAGACTCATGGCGCGCAGTTATGCAATTGTTTAATATAAAGAGTGGACCCTGAGGTGGGCAATTTAAATCCGAGCCACATGTACTTGAGAAATAAGTTGAAAAAATAGTGGCGCCATCCCGTATAAATTTTTTGAATGCAGTATAGCAATAGATCTGCCTTAAAGTATAGGTTTTTGTCCGCGAAAACTTATAAATTTCTGGACATTACCATTTAAGTAACTGACTTTATGTGGGACTGTTTCGGAATTTTGGTGAAAGCTTCTGGTCTATAAACACTATTGCTCTGTAAAATATCGGGAAAGAAAACAACAAAAATGCTTTATAATTAACAGTACCTGCTGTAAATGGTGTTTACAACTCTGTTTATTGTATTGGAAGAGAATACATCAGAAATTAGCGCCACTTGGTGAAATTTATCTAGATTGATGAAAACAAGACGAATAAGTAATAAACCAGCAAGTAATAGACATAGAACAAGTAATATACATAGTTAATAGACCGGTTTCTAATGGTATCTTGGTTTTGAACACAGACCTACTATTAAAGTTTTTTTCGCAATGTTAAAAATAATTAATATATCACTGAAAAAGCATAGGGGTATCCAAGTAAAAGAACAGATGTTTACAGATATTTTTTTTACAGTGATAAAAAAAAAACAAATTTACATTTGAATTTTTGACGAAGCTGTTTATATAAAAAAAAAACCCTTGTTATATAAAAGCAAAAAATTATTTGAGACCATCTTGCCATTATATTTTGCTGTAAATTTGTTTTTTTAATAAATGCTTCGATAATAAGTTAAAGAGCTTTCAATACAGCTTAAAAAAACAAATTAGCACAATAAAATGGCTACAAAATTTTCGGAAAATTCCGAACGTTTTTGTATCTCTCTTTTACGTTTTGCTGTTTCTGTTGCATAACGTAGCAAAATAAGTAATAGCATAACGTAGTAAAATAACATTGGAAAAGAACATTTTGTTCTTGATTTTGTATGAGCTGAGATTGGAAGGAATAAAAGAGGCGTCACAAAAATTGTGTCATATTTTGGGAATTCTTCCAGTGTCTTGTAATTTCTTAACAAACTCGACCACCTTTTTGGAATATGTTAAACGTTTACTTTAGATTTTTAGTGCGCAAAAAAAACAACTGTTACTAACATTGAAATTTATTCTGTTTTTTTCCAGTAATTTTCTTCCTTCTAAGAATAAATATATATTTTCAGAGTATTGGAACATTTTATTTACAAGAAAGCAAAATTTTAAATTGATTTAATTACATAAAAAATAGCTATAAAGTTGAAATGTACCTACTAAATTTGAAATATTCTACCATTACAAATTAGAACCACTCATTTAATTCTATAAGCATTAAATGCATGAATTGATAGTTCTGTTGCTCTCCATCGTAAACTCAAAAAATAAATCTGTAATATTACGGAAAATTTCTGGTCGCAAAGTGGCCAGAAAATTTCGATAGTATGTTGACAGAATTTTTCCGTAAATATTCGTGCATTACCATAGCCAACTTCAATAACAAGGCCATAGAAGCTCTCCCAAACATGATCGTAGACGGAAATTTTGACGTCACTGTTCCCAATGCTGAAGATCCAGAAACTAGTTCGGACGCATTCGGAACCCTAAAATAGTGGTCAGCCATGAACGAGTGGTTCCGAACAGGTTTCGAGACAGGTTGTCTTCATCTTCGGAACAACGTCACTCGGAACTATGACGTCAAAATTTCCGCCCCCGAGCTTGTTTGTGAAAGCTTCTTCGGCCTTAGTAGTTGAGTAGGCCGTGGCATAACAGATATTTTCTGTAAGGCAAGGTACGTTAAAATAAAAGGTGAACCTATGACTGGTATACCGCTGTATTTACTATCAAGTAAGGCGTGTAGACCACTGCACCGCCGCGACTACGAACGAAGCTTTCAAATTTCTTTTGTGATCAAAACAGAAAAATATATGTTACCAACCTATGCATTCTGTATCAGTAATTACAGATTTTAACTGTTTACAGAGCAAATGTGTCTTTCAAAAATGCAGATGTAATTTTACAATAATAAATCTCTGTATAGTTTTAGGAAACAAAAATTTTGTGTTGGAAAATAACCGAAATATTCAGTTTTATGACAGAAATTTTCCACAGTGTACTATGCATCAGAATCATTTCCGATTTTTTTTCTATAATCAATCTACATCACAACTATTTCCTTTTCTACTGTGACATAGTAAAGAAACACTCAAATGTGCTTTTGTTTCAACCTAATGCACCGTAAAATACCTAAACGTCTAATATAAAAGCAATTTAACCTTTCCACATTAAGAGGGACTGTCAGTCCCATAGAGCTAATGCATTAGTTTTGAAATCATAATTTTTGCAAAAGAATTGCTTTGCCATGTTATCCCATTTTCACCAGGTATGGGAATCATCATAACATCAATTTAAAACAAAATTGAAAAGAAAATAACATCCGGTTATTTAATTATTAATTGATAAAGTTTTAAAATAGTGTCGCCATCTGCTGTAATTTGTGGCATTTTAAAACTTCAAATATATATAATTTAATAACTAGATAACAGTTTCGTTTCAAAATTTATTTCATTTCGATGTTATGTTCATTCTCAAACCTGGGACAAAAGGGCTAACATGGCAAACCAATACTTGTGAGGAAGTTATGATTAGAAAACTAATGCATTAGCTCTATGGGACTGACAATCCCTCTTAAAGCCAAAACAAAAAACGCAATTTTTTTTCATAATTTTTGGAAATCCAATCACAGCACATGGCAATTTAGATAAATTTCCTTACATACACTATCATCAGATTCGTAAAGTGTGCTTACAACCTTTGAATTATTACAAATTTGAATTAAGAATGTAATTACAGAAGTATTAAACACAGGTAATGATGTTTTTTTGTCATACATCATAGTATTCAAAAGACATGTTTGTCTTTTTCTTACAATCATGTAAGAATAAAAACACTCAAATCTGCTTTTGTGTTTCGAACTAATGCACCCTAAAATACCTAAACGTCTAATAGATAACCAATTGAACTTTTTCAAATCGAAACCAAAACAAAAAAAAAATACCGATGGATCTCCTCTGAGACACAGGCGCAAGGTTTTTCTTTTCTGGTAATAGATAATACCACACCTCACGAGACTACGCCATGAATAGGAAAAACCGACTTTCTGTAAAGATTCGGAATCTTGTTGATTCGATATTCCAAAACCTATTACAGAAGTACCAAGTTTAAAATAAAATTTGTAACTATGACACGTATATTATTGTTAGAAATCACCAATAATTTGGCTGTCCCCTCTGTGGAACTATGAACTGTCCCTTTTATGTATCCCTCCGCGCATCCAAACACCGAACTGCGCTTCGGTCAACACGAACACTCTAGCACTTAACTTTCTGCTCTCATTGAACGAGCAACGCTCGTTAGCTTTTCTAATGGCGGGACCTACCTATAACGGTCCAATAAATCGCCCTTAAATTCTTTTAAATTAATTACTAAACTTAAACTGTTTCAATGATATTTAATAAAAGCTTGCACTCACTTCGTATTGATAACTTTGCTATCAACTATCTATCGTCCACGGCATATAGTAAGGCGCGTTGACCATTATACCACCACGGCTACGAACGTAGCATTTAATTTCAAATTTCTGTCGTGATCAAAATAGAAAAAAATCTGTTTTAAACGTATGCGTTCTGTATGAGTGTTTACAGATTTCACCTGTTTTCAAAGAAAATGTGCCTTTCTAAACTTGATATGAAGTTTTATAATAAATATCTGTATTGGTTTAGGAAACAGAAATTTTCTGTAGGAAAATAACATAAATATTTTGATTTCTAACAGATTTTTTTAACGTATACTCTGTAAGATATTCCTTTTCATTTTTATCTCCAATCAATCTACATCACAACTATTTCCTTTCCTACTATCACATAGAAACAAAACACTAAAAACTGCTTCTGTTTCGATATATAATGCCTCCCAAAATACCTAAACGTGTAATAGATAACCAATTGAACTTTTTCACATTGAAGCCAGAACAAAATACATACCAATGAATCTCCTAAGGGGCACGAACGCCCCCAAGGTTTTTCTTTTCTGTAATAGATAATACCACACCTCACGAGATTACACCATGAATGGGAAAAACCGACTTTCTGTAAAGATTCGGAATCTTGTTGATACGGTATTCCAAAACTTATTACAGAAGTACCGCTGAGGATAGGCGGCATGAAAAGAATGTTTTTCCAAGAAATTGAGATAAAGAAAGGATAGAGAGTAATTTTATTCAAATGACAAATTTAATTCCGTAAGTTTCCTTGCATCTTGAGAGTAGGTCTTTTGTTCCGATAAAGGAATAAAGAAGTTGTTGAGAGTTTTTGTGTTCGAATTTAGATACTTTGTATACTTTTTGTGACTTAAATTGTTGTTGTACCTTTTTATAATTTTTTTCCAAAGGGGATGCTTTATTGTGGCAGATAAGCCTTTACAGACTCGGCATATTCCCCAGAACTGAGAGAAAAAAAATTTGTGGCACCATCTAGGCTACTCTTGCTACCAATTTTGACGCTTAGATTGCAATGATTCTGAGTTCTTTGTGGATGTTAAAGTATGCCGAGATTTAATTTTGCTGAAAGAACAGAAGCCAAATGAGTACTCCAGGGATCTTTTACATTCCTCATAATCATATGATATGCATGACCACGATTTTCCCATTCAGAAAAAAATTACGACTCAGCCAAGGATCGAGCCCGCAAACTTTGGTTTATAAGGCGGACACGTAATACCTTTCAGCCACTGAGTCTCTGCATTTTTATAATGGTGCTTATTATTAGGCCGTTATTTTTCTAAATTTGAAACTATTCTTTAGACTATAGTTCTCAAGTTGATAATTTCCGTTGATTGATAAAGCAATTTTAGCAGGATTGAAAATAGTTGCTCATTTACGTTTTTGTGTTTGAAGTTTATTTTTTTTAACTTTGTCTATTGTTGTATTGTTCTGTAGAGTGAAGTAATTTTATGCCATTTCAAAAAAATTAATATGATACGAACATAATGAATAAATCGTATAATTACCTACAGAATCCTTAAGGGATTGATCCACGATATTTTTGGTTAAGCCAAGTGATATTTTATTTGTTACCATTTTTATGTAACCAAATTCTACTAAAACCGAAAAAGTTCTTTGAAAACAAATATTTTCACTTACAAATATATGATATAGAATTTAGTTTTTATATTAAAACCCTTTATCTACTGACCAGCGATTGAAATTGGGGATTTTTCGTCACACATATATTATAGTTTTGTGACAGCAAAACAAATGTAGTCGCAGTTATCGTGATTAGCTTTTCAAAATCATCAATAGTCTCTTTTTAGCCTACTTTTCTTTTTTTAATTCGAAAGAATTAAAAAAATGAAAAAGTAGGTATTGACATGCGGTTGATGTCCGTCTGTCCGTCCGTACCCCCTTCCAAAATCGGTTCTAATCATCGGATCTTAAAATTCTTTTTTTGTTAGAAAGCTATAACCTCAGATACCCAACTTTCATACTTTTTGTCCGTCTGTCTGTACGTCCGGACGGACATAAATCTACTATCTGTCGGCGAATTTCCCATTGAATTAGCATTGATATTCAATTTTGAGTCATTTAAATCACTGTAGGTATTGAAATGCGGTTGATGTCCATCTGTCTGTCTGTTCGTATGTCTGTCCGTCTGTCTGTCCGTCTGTCTGTCCGTCTGTCGTCCGCCTGTCTGTCCGTTTGTCTGTCTGTCTGTACCCCCCTTCCAAAATCGGTTCTAATCATCGGATCTTAAAAATTCTTTTTTTGTTAGAAAGCTATGACCTCAGATACCCAACTTTCATACTTTTTGTCCGTCTGTCTGTACGTCCGGACGGACATAAATCTACTATCTGTCGGCGAATTTCCCATTGAATTAGCATTGATATTCAATTTTGAGTCATTTAAATCACTGTAGGTATTGAAATGCGGTTGATGTCCATCTGACTGTCTGTTCGTATGTCGGTCTGTCTTTCCGTCTGTCCGTCTGTCTTTCCGTCTGTCTGTCTGTCTGTCCGTCTGTCTGTCTGTCCGCCTGTCCGCCATATTAATATTTTCTAACTACAATATAAATTTTAAAAAACTCTATAAATACCTTATGATTATAATATAACTTGTGTTTCTTTGATTGCTGACATATAATTCAGTGATTACATATAATTCTTCTAACACAGTGAAAGGAAATCATTAAGAACTATAACAATTTATTTGATTATTATAGCAATAGGAAAGTAGGCTATTTTAGTTCTTACAGAACTTCTTTTTTATCGTGATTTCCAACAATCTCGCCAAAAATAATTTGAAAATCCCAAATTTTCACTCATTCTAAGTATGTCAAACTTATGTAAAGTTATGTAAGTATGTCACTTATGTGATCATAAAATCGCAAAAATTCCTCAGTCCTAAAATTACACAGCTTCGGCCATCTATAAATTGCGGAACTTGGTAAATTCACAAAATTGCAGCGATTATCTAATTTAAAAACTCACCTGATTCAAACACTTTAAAAACTTATACCACCGTAATACCCAGAAATTCAGACTTCAAAAATTGGGATTTTTTCAATTTTGGAACTCCAGATTGCGAAACACCAAAATTGCGAAAAACTGTAGTGATTCTAAAATCTCGAAACTCTGGGAATTCTATAAGCACGCAACTCCGAAGACCTTAAAATCGTTCAGTTAAACACTGTAGACTTTAAAATCTGGACATTTTTTCTTAAAGTTTTTTTTATCCACAAACTTTAGAGTCTACACAAACTTTTAAAAATTAAAAAATGCTAGCAGGTACTGTGCATCCGTTTTCTAGTCTTTTTAATAGGTAGAGCTTTTTTTAATTATGTAATTACATTAAATGACTTTTTATTTGTCCCTCATTTTGTAAGCTAGTTTATGTTAAAGTTGTGTGTATATGAATTCGGTTCTGTATTCTAGATTTTCTATTTTACGGCGACGATTAGATTCTGAAAACTTAATACAGTATCCATTCGTCATTTTTAACGATAGGTCTAGTTAGCCGGTTCCTTTCGGAGCCGTTTCCAGAGACGCCACGAGGAGGCCAACCTATCATCGTCTCCATTTGGCGGCCTAGGTGTGCTGGCCGCCGGGTAGTCAGGTATGCGACCCCCAATTTAAAAGGCAAGATGTTGGTAGTGAACAGAGACGAGTTTCGGCTGGTAGTGGCAGTCGAAGGGTCCCAACTGTGTTTGCCAGACAACAGATTGTTCGACCCAACGTTCGACAGATAGCTGCGCCAGCATTCTGTCGGCCACTTCCGGTGACGTCCTGAATGCGTCTACGGCTGCGCCATAACACAGCCAGAAGCTGCGATGGCGACGCCTGCGTCTTACTTCAAGAGGCCAGTAGTGTTGGTAACACCACTTTAGGAAATCCCAGCACATCTCTTACGCAAATTAAAAGAGCCAAAAAGGTCGAAATAGGAACAAAAATCAAGAGAGCAGTTCAAACGCAAGATAATCGCATGCAGTCGGAACCAAAAACGACGAAAGATTGCAAATCTTCATTCTTGTATAAAGTCAACAATGATTTTCGAACATATTGTAATCTAGATTATTCTGTTTGTTGAACGATAAAAGTACAACAATGCAAAACGTTTATACCATAATTCTGCCGTGGGCAGGCAAACTGCAGTAACTTCAAAATTTTCATTTTTCGTTTTTTTGCACTTTCGACATCTATTTAACTTATATTTTCATATGCCGACCTTTTTTGACGATTTTCGTTACAAATTCACCATTTTTCGGCAATGGCAAATTGCAGTAAAAGGAAAAAAACTCAAGATTCAGCAGGCAAACTGCAGTATAATTTCACCTGGCCTGTTTTAAAGGAATAACTAAAAACTGAAAAAAGATACATGCTTCAAATTTGGTACACGAGCTCCGAGCACCTGTTGGATGTCATAGTAACGTTTTCGATAAAATTGCGCATGCGCAAGAGGTATCTGCCATAGAACTTTTTTGGTTTTAAAGGTATTGCTGGAAAATGAAAAGAGAAACAGGCTTCAAATTTGGTATACGAACTCCTAGTATTTGTCGAACGTCATAATAACGTTTTCGATAAAATTGCGCATGCGCAATAGGTAGGTGCCGTAGAACTTTTTTTGATTTTAAAGGTATTGCTGGAAAACCAAAAGAGATACGTGCTTCAAATTTGGTACAAGAACTCCTAGTACAGCTGGGGAAAAAAAAAACGATCCACCCTTCATATTTCGGCTGATATTGGTCAAGGAATTTTGTGCAAGGTGTCATTTTTCAGGAAATAGAGTAAGGAATTAAGAACTGGCAACCAAAATTGTATAAGGGGTCGTCTACATATTAAAATGAGTACCAACTTTGAAAATTCCAATAGCAACACCCAATTTTTTTTACATAAAAATGTTCAGAAACTTCAAAATACCCCAGGTATAAAAAAGAATTATTCATTTTGCATTATTTGCTGAGATATTAAAGCATTAATTTTCAATTCGTTTGGGGGGAAATCTCCAAATTGATAAAGGTAATATTTAGGGTGTTTTCTCGAAACGGACAAGCTAGCAAAAGGGTTACCATAATCTCGCCAAAGGATGCTAGAATTAAACCTTCTTCACTAATATTGTGCTTTTTTTAAGGTTTTTACCTTTTTTTTTAATTTTGGATTTTAAAATTCAGAAATAAAATAAAGGGTAGACGAGAAAAAGTTTTAATTTTAAAGTAAGTCTCATATACGATTATTTATAACGAACAGATTTTCAAATGCGATTAGTTACAATCAGATAGACAAACATGATTATTACATTTATGTTTTACATTTTATGCAAATTTTTGTTTCATTCATATTGCTACAAAAGGTTGGTTTAAAATTCGGCACACTGGGTCTGGGACATACCCCGACAGCCGAAAACCCGACAAGCCAAAATTCCGACAAGCCGAAATCCCGAATGGGTCTAAATCCCGAAAATAGATTTTTGTCCATTTCTCGATTTTTTTTAAATATTAGAGATTATTTATTTAGTTATTTAGTCAGTTATTTAGTCAGTTATTTAGTCAGTTAGTTAGTCAGTCAGTTAGTCAGTCAGTTAGTCAGTCAGTTAGTCAGTTAATCAGTCAGTTAGTCAGTTAATCAGTCAGTTAAATCAGTCAGTTAATCAGTCAGTTAATCATTCAGTTAGTTAGTCAGTCAGTCAGCCCGTTAGTTAGTCCGTTAGTCAGTCAGTTAGTTAGTCAGTCAGCCCGTTAGTTAGTAAGTCAGTCAGTCAGTTAGTCAGTCAGTCAGTCAATTAATCACTCCGTTAGTTAGTCCAGACTGACTAACTTAGTCTAACTGACTGTCAATTAGTTAGTCAGTAAACTGACTGACTCACTGACTAACTAATTGACTGACTGGCTAACTAACGGACTAAATAATGGACTAACTGACTGACTCACTGACTAACTAATTGACTGACTGGCTAACTAACGGACTGACTGACTAACTGACTGACTAACTGACTGACTAACTGACTGACTAACTGACTGACTGACTGACTAACTGACTGACTAACTGACTGACTGACTGACTGACTGACTGACTAACTGACTGACTAACTGACTGACTGACTAACTTACTGACTGACTAACTTACTGACTGACTAACTTACTGACTGACTAACTTACTGACTGACTAACTAACGGACTGACTAACTAACGGACCGACTAACTAACCGACTAACTAAACGACTGACTGACTAACTAACGGACTGACTAACTGACTAAATAACTAACTGACTAAATAACTAAATAAATAAGTAATCTCTAATAATTAAAAAAAATCGAGGAAATAACATATTATTGGAAATTTGATAATAAAATAATTATAAATAATATTGGAAATAACATACATTCAAAAACATAGTAATCGATATAATTTAATGTTAATTATACAAACAAAATACATTGTATGCACTTGAAACAAGAAAAGATTTTTAGACATTTGACAGACATCAATAATTTGAATAAACATTTACCAAAAACGCTTTTCAACCACCAAACGATAATGTAAATTAGGATCCAATTTGCTAAGTAATTTTTTACACGGTCCCTAAAATTCGTTTTTTTCAGTATTTTTACAATAACTCGGCAAATAATTGTTGTTGAATTAAAAAATTCGGGATTTTGGTTCTACTTGATCTACTTTATCGATTTATGTAACAAAAATTTGGGGTTGCTATTCATGTTTTATTTTTTCTTATTTAAATTTAAATAAAAAAATAATAAAAATTAAAAATTGATGAAAAAACTTGTGTGATTTGTTTTTGGAAGATTAATAAGTATATAATGAAAAAAAAAATGTTGGTTTAATTCATTTTATTTGTGGAGGTATGAATAAAAGTTTGTGAAACTCTTTTAACATTATGGGCGTTCAACTTTGAATGCTTATATCTCAACAAATAATGCAAATAAATAAATTTTCTTTTGGACCTGGGGTATTTTGAAGATGATAAACATTTCTATATAAAAATAATTAGGTGTTGCCATTGGAATTTTCAAAGTTGGTACTCATTTTAATATGTAGACGACCCTTTATACAATTTTGGTTGCCAGTTCTCAATTCCTTACCCTATTTCCTGAAAAATGACACCTTTCACAAATTCCTTGACCAATAGCAGCCGAAAAACGAAGGGTGGATCGTTTTTTTTCCTCAGCTGTACCTGTAGGACATCATAAAAAGATTTTAGAGGAAATTTTGAGTGCATAATGGGTATCTGCTATAGAACTTTTTTGGTTTTAAGTTATTGAAATTACCTTAGGGGTGCGTCGATAAATTACGTGACTTGTTTAGGGGGGAAGGGGGTCGAGTCGAATATCATTAAATGTCACGTGGGGTGATGGGAAAGGGGGGGGGGCGTCTCGTTAAATATCACGTAATTTTTCCCCGTAAAAAAATCAACGCAAAAGTTGCCATAAAATGGCGCAAAATTCCAGTATTTTTTTTTCTGGACTTAAAATTGGCAAAATCTTTACATGATAATATTTATCGTGGTTCTCCGAACTGTCCTAAAAAGTTTTAGGGATAAAGAACAATACGTTATTTTATAGAGATTCGATTGGCGTTTGTTTCTTTCTGTTCTCTTTTTTAGTTTTAATTCAGACCAAACGGCACATGTTCAAAGTATTTTCATTTTCCATAAGAAAAAAAGTATTCATCGTTTGTGATTTTAAAGTACTTACCCACTATCATAATTTACAATGCATCTGCTGTTTAGATTATCCAAGTTGAATCTCAACTTATTATATATTTTGAGTTTCGGTTTGTAGAAAAAAAGGTTGTCTTGTGTCTTCTTTAGTGACACCACCCTCCCCCCCCGTTAGTGTAAAGGCGAACTACAGGGATGTTTGTTTTTCTTTTTCCAGTAGGGCTTTTAGTTGATTTACTGGAACCCTCAAAATCCAGCTGTCGAGAAAAGGTAAACAAATAAATGTGCGTTGATTTTTTGAGCGGTAATTGAAAGTCGTGTAGTGTTACACACCATTAGGTTCTAAAACGCAGACGATTGTCCCCATTTTTTATAGCAAAATGAATTGCTCTAATGAATCTCGTGTTAATAATTATTTGTTATATATTTAATAATATAAATTTAATAATAATATATTTTTTTATTTTTAACGTTTCCAAAAAATAATTTTATAGCTTTACTTTTTAAAAATTACTCATTTCTTCTTTTGGTAGTAATAAATAGGTTCGTCCACATTTTTAAAGTTTTAAATGGGCAAACGATTTTTTGCCTCATTTTACAATGAATGGATTTGTTCGAATGACTAATTAGTTCTATTTGTGGGATCTTCTACTGATTCGTCATTGTTACACTAATTCGTCTGAAAGTCAGGTAATATTACCCTTTAGTATTTTATAAATGTGTATATTCTGTACCTATTAAACATTTAATTTTTCATTTTCAGTTACTTTTTATTATTTTTATTTTATCTATATTATATTTACAATTTGTTGCTAGTTAGTATAAGAAAGAGGAAGTCAAATTGGCAGCCGTATACTCTTTTACTCAATATGTACGTCCAAAAATCAAACTAAAACCAACTACCCAAAACATACCTAAATCAAAGTATAGAATTACTTTAGCTTCAAATTTTAATTATTTACTAGAGTTCGTGAAAAAAAAAAGCAAAAACGCCTTTGATCAAACTAGCCGAAGCATTTTTGGCGGATACTGCAGTCTGCCTGTCGAAAGTCGTGCCACGGCAGGGCGAAAAGGGCAGGCAAACTGCAGTATATGTTTTTTCTCTATGTGTGCCTGCAAAAATCAAAATAAAACCTACTACCCATAAAACATTTCTAATTCAAGGTTCAGAATCACCTAACTTCGAATTTCAATGTTTTACTGGAGTTTGTGGGAAATCAAAAACGCGTTTCATCAAATATCTCCGAAACACATTTTTGGCGATTACTGCAGTTTGCCTGCCCACGGCAGAATTTATTAAACACATTTTTTAAATAAAACATATATATTGTTATAAATAATTGTAACTTTTTTTATATCATTTAGTCGGAAAAAAATCTAAATGAAGGCATATAAAAGAATTTTTTATTGCCTAAATATTACGTGGAAACTGGAACACCACATTAATTAACACATAAAATTAAAAAAATCATTTCTTACAAAATAGTTTTGAGGCCCTTAAAACAACTAATGATTTTTTTTAAAAGGTCCCTTATTTCTTTCTTTTAAATTTAATAAAAAATATCTTTAGATTAATACAAGCTTTATATATGTCTATAAAAGTTTCTTAAAAATATATGTACACATTAAACAATGCATTTTAATTTATGGTTAGTAATTTTATGGTCTAATAGGGAAGAGAATTAGCCTTGACAAGACCTTTTTGCCCAAGTACAGTCATCGACAGTAGAATGTTATAAAAGGATTTTAGTTATAAAATCAATAAATATATTTTTATGTGTTGAGAAGGATTCAAAATTAACGGTCGCTATTCGCAAACTTCGACCGAATCTTTTAATTTTGCGACTGAAAAAATTTAGTTATCGCTTCTAGTTTTTTTAAAGTCGCCAGTACTAACTTTTTTTTATCGTGGTTTCCAATGATCTCGCCAAAACAATTATCTTGAAAATGCAAATCATCAGTAATGCTAAATTTTTTAAACCTAAAATAGCCCAAGTGGACACTGTCGACCATAAAGATTGTGAAAGAATTTTATGGAGCATTTTTTTAATAATAAAAAAATTGCTCCAATGTAATGTGCATTTTCTCCTATTTTTTAAAAAGTTAGTAGCACAAATTTCTGTATTCAATTTCAAACCCTCTTACTAACGGAATTTACAACTACTACTTAAATGGCTGCTGCTTTTCACTTTTCATTGTTCAATTTGGATAAAACGGGAAATAATGGAACTTTTTGGTTGACATGTTCGGTTTTAGCCCATTAAAGTACATAAAGGTAAAAGTAAATTCTTCCTAAATTTGTTACTTTAGTTATCCTAACATTAAAATATTCAAAGGCAAATCATTAAAATTAAAACTTAATTCGTTGCATACTGGGTTAAAAAAAAAAGTAGTTTAGCCTTTATAACTTCAGCCCACATAGAATGTTTGGAAACACCATTACACAAATAACACTTATCTTTAATCAACCTTTTTCTATCGAACAAAGACATCTTGGTAAGATGCCAATCGCATAAATGAAATTGTAATCATCCAAATGGTGTATTCTTTTTTTCCGATTCTGAAGTTAAACAAATAACTCGACCCGAAATGGCGTTGTTTTGTTGCTCTTAGTTAGGCCTCTCCGAATAAACAACCCTACTTAAAAGTGGCAAGAAACTGAGATCGTTTGCTAACATTCAATTGGTAATGATCCCCTATGGTAAAGGATATATTTCTCGTTGCTTGTACGAAATGTTTTCGAGGACCTGAAGCCGTTTAAGCACAAACGAATAATTTTTAAAAAGTCATGTTATTTTTTTAAAGGGATTCTTTATTGGCGGTTAAGAATTTGCAGACTCGGCATATTCCACTGAACTGAGAGCCATTTTTATTTGTGTCACCATCTATATGGGCAACTCTCACTACCAATTTGGACTCTCAGATTACAATGAATCTGAGCTCTATGTGGATGTTAAAGTATGCGAGAACCTAAGCCAAATGGGTACTCAAGAGATACTTTGCATGCCACATAATTATATGACAAGCGTGCCGACGATTTTCCCATCCAGAAAATCTGACGACTCAGCTGGGGATCCAACCCGCAAAACTTGGGCTTATGAGGCGGGAACGTAATACCTCTCAACCACTGAGCCGCTAATAGTCGGATTATGAAAACAGAAACAATCTGTGGAAATGTTTGGAGATTCACGATCATTTTTAAGGAGTTGCAAATCAAGCCACACAAAAATATTTTTGATTACTCTAAAATGCTCTTGACTTATCTATTTTTGTAGAAAAAAAAATCAGTTGATATTAAGTAATATATAATGATATCGAGATTTAAACTTTTTATTTGGTTTTATTAAATGATACACGCGTTCCCTTTGTTTAACAACAAATAACGTGTTTAATTTTAAAGAGATACATTAACGATCTGAATAGTAAGCAATTTGTTACAGTGAAATCTTGGTTTCACAGCCAGAGATTAAAAGTTACAATTTTAACTGCAAATTTAAATTCTTTATAACTTTTTTAAATTTCACTTCTGTAGCAGAAGACTTATCCATACTTTAAGTTTGAAAATTTATTAAAATTATTAAATTTATGATTTTTTAAAAAATTAATTGGGTTGCTGTAAAATCTGATAGTCAGGTCACGGGTTTATACGTCTGTATTCCTTAGACGGTTAATGAATCCTTTTTTCTAATCAAAGTAATGGGAATATTTTCACTTAAAGCACTGGCTGAAACATTTTAAGTTCACGTCGAATTTGGAAAAAATTGCGTATCTCTTTAGGCAAAAATTACATGTTGCTTTCTTATATAATTCACTTAAAGACGTTTGTTTATGACTTTGTACTTTAATGAATAATTATTCACATGTTAAGAATTTCACTTTAGCCGTAATTTCCATAAATTATGTTTAAAATTCTTTTTCTATTTAAATGTGAAGTTTTCGTAATAAACGAATAATTTTGTGTAGGAAATATGTTTCAAAACTATCAAAGTTACATAACTTTTGAATACTTTTCAATGTACACATTAAAAAAAACCATCGAACGTATCATCGAAAGAAAAGAATAGGCGTATGCACTAAAAAATGACTAGACTTAAAAATATTTAGGTTTCAAGTTATATGAAATCGTGACTAATCGAACAGTATAGTCCTTGACTTAAATTGAAAATATGTTATATGGTCCATTAAAAGAAGCGAATATTTAGTTTGCTTAATTGTTAGATTTAATTGACACAATAATCATTGGTTATTCTTTACTATGGTTTAAGTGTGACTTAAAAATGAATACTCTAAAAATAAAAAAGTATACAAAATAATTCACTATACATTTATTCTATATTTATTCGGTTTACTTAAATACCTCATCTTATAATATATCTCATATGCATATCAAAGCCAGGGTACTCTCTAAAATAAAATCCCTTCTACCTCTTTAGATTGCTTTTGTAAATAAGCACACCCCTATTTCCCAAATTTTAAAATAAGACTATTACAAAGTTTCCTAAAAGCTTACAACTCCTCAGAATTTTCCCTAACACTTTTCGCACACCATCAACGTAAATATCAATTCCAACATTGGTCGGAACTCTTCAAAATATCACGAAAACTCCTTTTAAACGTCCTATTTCGTGGAGGAAATATCATTCTCGAAATAGAACAATTTCCTAACTTTGTGTTACATTAAGGGAAGAGAACCGCTTTACTTTTCTATATGATTGTAGTTGTTAGACGCTTCCTTGAGAGCAGTTATTTTATTTTATTATTATATTTTTCTCTCTAACGTAAATTTTATACGTAACACGAATAATATTTGACTATAAAAAGTATTTAGTTTGATAATAATTATTCGTGCGACCAATATGGGAAAAAGAAAATATTAAATAAAAGGATGGCATTTGTTGACGAGTTCTTTGTGAGTCAGTAAAATAGTTTTGAAGGAGTTTTTTTTAAAGTATCTATTAAATAATGTACAATATTTTTTAAAGTGTAAAATATATGTTTAATTTATGTAATATAATTTTATTTTAAGAAACTACGACATGCCTTTTGTATGGACTATATTGATAGGTATCATTGTAAACGACCACCTTCGATATAATGATGTGCTACATTAAAAGTAAACTTTTTAAAATAGTTTAAAAAAATAGACATAAGTGCATCATAGTTTAATACACTCAAAACGTTAAACAAAATAGGTTGGATATATATTATTAATATTGCTACACGGTTCTAAGTAAAATCTAATCATAATTAAGATAACTATCGACTTTAAAATTTCTGACACATTTTTATAAATGTAAAAGATTTTTAAGCGGTGCATAAAATAGCAATTTAAAGTAACCTTTAAACATACAACGAAGAACAATAAACTGTTATTTGTCAAACATCCGTCCGTGCTTCCCCTAAAGGCCGATTGAAGTAGGGAAAAGTTCATTCGAAACTCTTTTCCGAATCAGAATTTCCGCAAGTGCAATAAAGAATCCCTTACCAATACTGCAGGCACATTTGGCCACTTGGGAAAATCGATTTGGGCTACTTCTATATCGATTCAAGGGTGCCGACACTTTCTTCAGTCGATATATATCATCGGTTACAACACAATGCGATTCATCGATTAAATTATTATTTTTTTTTTCACTTTTGGTGTCGAAAGTGGAACTGAGAATTTTGTGCCAGTGGAACATCATTCTCAGAGTTAAAGTGAAGTGGTTAAGTAGTGGTTAAGGGGGAATGGGCGAACTGGACCGCGGGTCTCCAAACTCAAGTGCCTCATTGTTAATCCAAGGGACAAAAACTATTTTCTCTGCCACATTTCTCCGGCTGTATTGAATATTTTTACAAACGGTTTTTTTAAATAATAAATGTAGATAACTTACAGGTCTCTAGCTTCCCACTTTTTGAAATTGCTTCGAATATTTTGTGTAAAATTATTTATTGAAAAAATAAAAAAATATATTGGAGCCAATTTCAAAAAGTGGAAAGATTTGGGACCTGTAAGTCAGCTACATTTATCACATAAAAAATCCGCTTGTAAAAATATTCAATACAGCCGGAGAAATGTGGCAGAGAAAATATTTTTTCTCTATAGGATTAACACTGATGCACTTTACTTTGGAGACCCCCGGTCCAGCGCGCCCATTCCCCTTTAAGAGTAAAAGTGAAGTAATATTAAGCGTCTAATAAACACCGATATTGATGTAAATTAGTATATACCTATATTAGTATATATTATATACAAATAGCTTTATAAACCCGGCGTTGCACGGGTGTACCCTTAATAACCCTAATTAGTAGTTTTTATGTAAACTTTTGTTTTATACCAATTGATCCCTCCACTGGTCCACTCCATCAGGATATTATAATCTCCTCCCATTCTGATATGAGGGGTTGATTTAGAAAGCCCGTATAGAGGAAGGGCACTTTACTTATCCTCCAAATTCCCAACGCTGCGTACGATGTCGCCCTTAAAAGTTGCATTAGGTACATAATCACGTGTCGGCTCGTAACTTGACTGTGGTTCTGAATTACGACTCCCGTTTCCTATAGCACTCGTGTGTAGCTTTAATGCGACGATAATTGAAACTAACCCTAACCGATACAACTGGATGGGAATCTTTACCCTACGTTAAATTTTCAACGCCGCCAATGCCAAAATTCAATCGACCATTACGCCATCTTAACATCAGAAATAAAACAGACATTCTATTCATCCTCTTGTATGGTTGGAAAAGTTTTATAAAGTACAAATTCCTTATTTAAGCCGAATATATTCCGGTTAACCTAAAGAATCGTGACCGGCAATTTTATGCCAAATCTGGTAACCCCGATGGCAACCTTTGGCGAAATTGGCAATTGCATTGACAATTTCTAAATGTTAATCTATTTAAATCTTAAACGCATATAATTTATTCTGAAGTTTTCTTATACTAATATTTTATTAATTAGATGCTTACTGATTTTAAATAATTATTTACTTTTTTTAAAATCAATCCTTCGTCATTTTAAAAATTCACTTTTTTTTATAAATCTGGTCTGCAATTTAATGAATCTTTCCGCTGTTTTAAGTCAGCCATTTTGAAATTAGGTAGTATTTTTGGTCATTTCGAGATGGTAACCATCTCGGCAAGTGCCGGGGTTTGTTATCACTTCCACTTGGCGACATTTTTGAAAATTCGCCAAATCATGCCACATTCTTTAGGTTAACCTATATTCCTCAATATCATCATTTCTTACCATTTGTAAACATCAATTAAATTAAATTCGGAAACCTAATTAAAATCTAGTTGGGGAAATCTGATCCACCATAAAAATAAAGACATTTAAAATCAACAAATAAAATACTTATATTCAAATAACAATCCAGCAAATTAGACCGACGCGCGACGTGCTCTTTTTTTTTTCTTTTTTAATTTTCGTTCACGCTGAATGCGCTGAAATTTCTTTATATTGAATTAAAAAATATAAATTCTAATCTTACAATGTTATTCCTGTGGGGAAATTGGCTCACGTTTTGCACTCCTACAACCGTTTGGGTTCGAATAAAAAGTATCCTATATCCTATTCCTGGTTCTAAGCTATCTCCCCACCAATTTTCAGCCAAATTCGCTTAGCCGTTCTTGAGTTATAAGTGGTCTTACTAACACGACTTTCTTTTATATAGATAACGTTCTAAGATTTTAGAATATTGTAGAATTTCGACAAATCGTTCAACAACTAGAGACAATAACGAAAACATACTTTAATTACTTTATAATAAACAACTTTACATTATTTAATTACTACTTTAAATTACTCATAACATATACTTTTAACTCTTTTAATTACTTTATACTAAAAATAACTTTCATAAAAAATTTAATTACTTTATCCTAAAAATTAGATGATTCCATGTAATATATTTTATTGATAGCACACTAAAAAAACTTTTTATGATATTTCAAATTCTTTAAATAACTTCTATTTTGAATCACTTACACTTATTCATAAAATCGTCTGCATTTACTTGATTCACTAATCCGCTAATTTTTTCAACTATTGGTTGCATTCTGTATCTCGTAAATTCCATATTTTATCTATATAAATATAAAATCAAAGCCTCACAGAGTAACTTTTGATTTTTTTTATCTTTAAACATTGTTACATTTTGCAACATGTTTTGTGTTCGATTTGAAAACAGCGTAAATTTCAGCGTGCAGACGACAGTGAAAATGTCGAAAATTATGATATAGGGTTGGCAACGATATGAACTTTCAATACAAGAAATCTAAAGAAGGATTTGAGAAAGAACCTAAAAAAAATAACGGCTGTATAAATATAGAGTAAAAGTAAACTCTTACTTAATTCATAGAAGGTGGAATAGATTTTTCCTTCTTTTAAGGATTTTTCCTGAAACAGCTGTTCTAGAAAGAATAAAAGTAAGATATTACATTACTTTGAAATGGAACGAAAAATATGTAATGCTCTCGTATGTTTGAGAATTCTTCTTAAGGATTAAAAATATCTGGCTTATAAGTAATAATATGAAGCATTAATACTTTATTTAAGATATGGCATCATATATTAAATTTATTTACTAAGCATATGTACATAAACATGTATAAAAATGCAGCTAAGGCTTTTAGAATTTTTTTTATCCATATAATTTTCTTATGTGCACTTTTTTATTTATATTGAAAAAATGATTTGATAAACTTTTGAATGTGAAGCCGAAGTTAACAAATATAATAATTAATTTCATTTTATTAACTAAGTTATTAGTAAAGTTGCTACCTAAAGTAATTTTTTATACACTAATTTTTAGTCCTAAGGTACATTTTTCTCTTTTTAAATTTTACCTAGAAGGTTCAAATTTACTGTAAAAATTTGTAGAAGTCTATATTTTACAAAATGATTTAAAAATAAAAGAATCAGTAAAAAAAATAATAATTTTGGAAATGCGCACCTATATTGTTATGGAAATAACTTGACATTTTGAAATTTCCTTAAAACTAAGGCTCACAGCATTTTATAAACGATTTTTATTTACGTATAAAGTTCTTTTCAAATGCATTTATACAAATAATTACAATGCAAAAGTAACTAGATACTATACATAAAATGGATACAATAAGGATAAAATTACAAATTAGTGATTATCTAAATACAAAAGGAAGTTATTTGGCTAACAAATCAGAGAAAAGTTTGGATGAAAATCTCCAAACCAAAGTTAACCCATTTACATAGTCTGGATAAACCATTATCCTATCCAATTCATACCGATCCTTTTTACCTGCTGTACTCTCCAAGTCAACATGTGACCGGGGCTGGGGAGCCCAGTCGGTTAGGCAATCGCCTAGCATGCGGAAGGTCCCAGGTTCGGGTCCGGGCATCGCCAAAATAACTGTCGACCTATAAACGGCACTGTGCAGCCAAAAATGTCCGACGAATAATACCCCGTGTGGCAGGAGTGCACGTTAAATATCCTTCAAAGTCCTAATGCTGCGTACGATGTCGCCCTTAACGGTTGCGTTGGGTGCCTACTCAGGTGTCGGCTCGTCACTTGACTGTGGTTCTAAAATACGACGCCCGTCGCCAATAGCCCTCGTGTAGTTCTAGTGCGACGATAATTCAAACTAACCTAACCAACATGTGACTTTCTGATCAGAAGGCAATTAATTATTTAGAATGTACCAAATTATTGATGTCCCAAGGATCACATTTCCAGTATCAGTATTCCGATGCATTGCCGAACGAGGTATACTAGGTATCTTATCAGAAGCTAACAGCGTGGTCAGCATCTATAAACAATTGGAATGGAAGGCATTAGACCGTGGCGGGCAATTTGGTCTATCCTATCTGTTGCGGATATCAAGTCATAATGTATTAATGGTATTGCCCAGAGAGTGAATTAAGGCTAGAGATGTAAAACCGGAAGAGGTTAAATTGAAAATTAGGTTTTTGGTGTCAGTTAAACCGTCCAAAACCGGTTTTTTGATTATAGAGGTTTTAACCGAATTACTATTTTTATTCAGAAATTGAACTTTTATTTAAAGTCTTTATAAAAAAATACATTGGTTCATTATTGTCGAAAAAGTATTTAAATAATTAAAATAAAAAATTAACATCACCATTAAAGTCTATCCTAGTGGAACGAGGGGTGGAAATAGCATTTTTCAAACGAATATGGAGGAAAACTACTACCATAAGAAAAACGCACAACGGGAAAGATGAACCTGGAGATAAAAATAGAATAAAAATAAATAAACCGAGATTTTCTCTCTATATTAAAAAAAAGTAAGCTCTTTTAAAGTGTCAGCAGCCATAACATGATGAAATATTGATGTCAGAAGCCCAAATTTTTTTGGGAAGGTGTATCTCCCTTATGCCTCAACCCTTTTTTTTTGTTTTTCAAATTTCCAATTAGTTTTTTAATTAAAAATAAAAATTTATTTCTCTCTATGTTAAAGTATAGGATTTGAAAGTGTCAGCAGCCATAACATAATGAAATATTAATGTCAGAAGCCCAAATTTTTTTGGGAAGGTGTATCTCCCTTACGCCTCAACCCTTTTTTTGTTTTTCAAATTTCCAATTAGTTTTTTAATTAAAAATTAGAATAATTCAGCCAAAAACGAAAACTTATTCCTTTTTAGCAAAACGGCACGGTGAAAATCATCAGAAATGCGTGATTTTGTTACGTTCTTTTTAAAGAACAGTTGCTCTCTTTTCTGATCTTTTTAAAAAGAACAGTTCTTTAACTTGTTCTTTTTACATTGGATTTTTGTTTATATATAGAAAAGGTTCACAGATTTAAAAAAATGATTTTGCCTTAAAATATAATATAGCAAGATAGAATATTTATAGTTTAAAATTAGGTAAAAAAAGATAGTAAAAAAATTATGACAAAACTATTTTAAATAAACATTTAACATAACAATTAGTCTGATAAACATTTTCAATAAACAAAAAAAAATTTATAACAAAATTATTTTATTAATTATTTTATTTAATTCTGCTAAAGTGAAATCCCAAAATTTCCTTTTTTTTATAAAACAAGATTTTTTTAATTATAAAAATGATTTTGCCTTAAAATATATTATAGCAAGATATAAGGTTTATAGATTAAATAAATTATGTAAAAAATAATAGTAAAAAAATTATGACAAAACTATTTTAAATAAACAATTAATTATTTTATTTAATTCTGCTAAAGTGAATCACAAAATTTCCCTTTTTTTATAAAACAAAGTTTTTCTTTTAATTTTCAGAACTGATGAAAAATATCGCGTTGTTCTTTAAACTTTTTTCTTCAGCTGGCTTGGCAGATGGCTTTCTTTTTTTTTATTTAATCTCGTTTTCATAAGTTTTTATTATTCGTTCGCATCAAAACACCACGGTAAAATAGTTTTATTTTATTTTTTTATTATTCCTAAAAAATGTATTCTTACAGGTGCGAATAAAATAAACTTTGTACACTCGAATATGCGACAACATATTCCTTTTTGTTTTTTAGAAAGTTTTTGAAGATGTTTTAACTCTTGTTAAACATTGTTTTATGATTTGTTGTATAGCCAACATATTAAGCGAAATGTTTTTTTTAGCTTCCACACTACGTTTATAACGTAAAAAGTGGAAGGTATTATAATCTTTCAATCCGTCTGCCTATCACCCACTTTCACAAAAGGAACCGCAAGTCGCACAAACAAGTGGGATATATCATTTTGAAGCAAAAAATCAGGCTAGGTTACATCCCAAATTTCATTAAAATATTTATGTGATATGATTCAGTTTGGATTGTTGTAATATCACAATAGAGTGAGATGAGAGTAATAATGAGTGAGAGTGATAATGAGTATCATTAATTTGCGAAAGAAGATTAATGAAAATAGTTAATTTTGGCGTTTAAAAGTTTGAATTAGAAATAAATTATAAGCTGAAGGCCCTGTTTGGGCGAATTTCTTTCTGAGGTGTATAAATAGTGCGTTTTTTTGTTGAGCACAAATATTGTGTGGAAGCGGTTTAAGTGACAGATTCTGAACAAACCTACTTTTTAGTTTTATTTTTCGTTGTGAGATGCGTTTTTGCAAGGATCTCCCTACGTGTTACGTTTCACTATTTTTTGTTTACGTAAATGATAGTGTTTTTGTCTTTTTGTATCTGTCCATGGTCTACTCAACTTTAAGGTCACAGAAGCTCTTTGGACGTCACGCCATCCGACCGGTCCGGAATGTAAGCAATTTCAAAGAAAAAGTACGAAACCTATTTGCGCACGGTCAATTATATATACTTATCTGGTTGCGAACAGGTTTCGTTTCTCCCTTTCGGAACAGCCAACAACATGAACCTGAAAAAACTAAATTTGGCGAGCGATGGCGAGCAGCGGGCGTAGCTAAAAAAGTCATACAACTTAAAAATTTTGAGTGAGCCATTGGGTTTTTAAAAAGAACCTAAGAGTAAAAACAGGCTAGGTTAATTCTGCGAAATTAACGGGGGTTGGCGAGTTATTACTGAAAAAAGTAATATAATATATTTTTTAAGTAATATAACTTAGCGGCCGCGAAGCGGTCCAATGTAATTGTGCAGCAATTCCTGTGGGTTTGCGAGCGATAGCGAGCAGGGTGCGTAGAGGAAGAATGCAAGAATGCAAGCTTGCGACCCAATGAGATTGCGCAGCAATATCCAAGGGTGCGAGCTGGCGGCTGAATATAACTATATTACCAAGGCTCGACATAATTTTGTCATAGATACAGACCTGGATGGCAAAATATGCATAGGCCTGTGCAAAGTTGGGTTGGAAAAGTTACGTTCACCAGCGAGGCAATTCCGGGGGTTGGCGAGCGATAGCGAGCAGGGGGCGGAGCCCCCTAGTATTATAAAAAAAGGATATTTTTAAGTAAATCCAGAATCGAAATATAGAAATGGCAAAGTGGGAGCGTATTAGAGTAATATGAAACAATTTTTAAAAAAAAACGAGAAACTGCTACGCCTAGGCCTTAAAAACATACTTAAAAGTTATTTTAAGGGAATTGTTTAAACGCGGTTAAACCGAAAATCGGTTTCATTCAAAACCGCACATCCCACGATTGTAGATTGAGGAATTTGATATATTCAGATCTGATTAGGGCTAGTTGGTGGTAATTAAATTGTTTAAAGTTTGTTTCAGTAAACCGTTATCATTGTGTAGTGTATGCGGTTGTTATATATAGTTAAAGCCCACATTTAAGCATTTAGTGTGCGTGTAATGTTCGGGGTCTCTCTCTTAAACGATGTTCACTATATTTCAGCTTATGTTTTGTATTTTAGCTAAAGATTGATGGCATAAAAGATGTTATTAACGCGGTACCGGATCCTAGAAATAAGCAGCTCAAAGTAATTCTATCCTAAATTTAAAATGTAATCAATCAGCATGGTCAATATATCCGATTACTTATGATGTCCGTCATAAGTAATCGGACAAACACACAAACAGACAACACTAACTCCCATGCCTATAGGGTGGAATTCGAAACCAACTTACGGTTTTTCAGTTGCCAGTCTCCCACTAAGATAGAACTTTTAAAGTCGATAAGTAAAACAATTGTTGAAAACGTATCAAATGACTTTAAGAAATGTTGTTGCAAGGACTACTGGAACTGACCATTATATACAAATAGATCTTCTATCCATATGATCTTTATTTTAATTGAAAGAGTATTGTGGAAACTTAAGGATTGCTTTCTTTGATTAAAAAGTAGAATACAAAACACACAATTTAAATTTTTTTTAAATGTGATAAACATAATTTCATATTTAAGATTCTATATTTTAACAATTTTAAATCATTTTGCTTTCTTAAAGTGAAATCAAAATGTTATTTTTATTAAAGCGAAGTATGAGCTTCTTTCCGTTTCTTTAACATCATCCTAAAGACAGGAATTTCCAAATGTATCTGGCGTCATTTCAAGATGTCTTATTCTTCTAAAAGATACAAGCTATGAGGAAAAGCGGAAGTCATACATCGTAGTAAATGGAACTTTTGAAAGGTGGTTTTAAGTTATTAGCCCAATGAATATTTCATAACCTGATTCAGGGATGAGTGAAGTATAACTACGTTCATTTTTTGAGTAAGTCAGATACGTTAAAGTAAATGGATTGGATAGTTGTTCGAAATACATATATAGGCATTTTTTCTAGTCTTTTATTTATATAAGTATATAAGTACACGTAATATATAAGTATACGTTTTTTGACATAAGCCTTTTCTTTTCAAAAGTTTCAACATGAAATTTTGTAACCTTTTTTTAGAACATTTACAGAGCCTAAGTTTGGGCCTTGTTAAGTTAAATACAGTAGTTCTTGTAAGAATTTAAGTCATAGGTTTTGATGTACTACTATAAATGATGGTTGAAGGTTAACATTGCAGAGGAAATTGCTTTACTAAAATAAAATTTGCTATTTCTCGGGTGAAAAGTTGCCAACAGTTGTTGCAAAAAGGATTAACCCATTAACGACGCTTTAGAAGAAAAGTTGCAATTTGACCATAGTCCTGAAGACCATACACCTGAACAATATATGCAGTATAAATTAAGTTACACGAAAAAAACGTAAAAGTTTACCGTTTTCATTTGAAAGTGAAGGTCTTAGTGGTATTCACAAAGTCATTGTTAAAGGGTTTAAAATACTCAATTTTTTTCGTTTTATTTTATCAAGGATTAGATTAAAAATAATTATCAGGTTATTAAACAATATGACTTTATTTTACTGAGCGTAAAATTGAAAATCTCAACTGTTTTCTTTATATTTAAACGGATTGAATTGCTATATTTTAATCTATATAATATAAGTAAAACAATAGATGCTATTTAATTCTTTCACTTTCAAATTAGTGATACAATATAACATCTTTAATACAATTAATAGTATATTTGCATTTATATATATCTTTAAGAAATAAAATAATATTTGACGAACCAAATTTGAGTCAAATAAATCCAGATTTTATCATTATGAGTTGGACATTTTTTGTCAACGATCTTTGAAAACGATACATTTTACAACGAACATCTAACTACGTAACTCCTTTTGTAAATTACATTGTTTAACTAATAATTTTATTTTAACAAATTAAAACCGATTGACATTCCACGCTTCATTAATAATCGCAATACAACATTTTGTCCAATGCCTAAATAGTTATTAATATTTTAAACTACGTGACAGTTATTTTTACCAATACATGACATAAGCTAATGGCATATTCATAATTCATTAAAGATTTTTGCTTAATTTCAACGCTTAAAATACAACATTGCACTGTATTATTGATTCACAACAAATTTACTTTAAAATCCTTTTACAATCAAAATAAGCCCAATTAGTCAAGAAATTTAACGAATCTTAAATAATATTTAAATAATCCCATTGAATGTTATGAACTAAACTAATTACCAATGCTTGGAGCAAACGACAATTTACGTCTGTATCAGCGAGACAATTGCTACACATTCATTATTGGAAGGCCATAATCCAGCAGAATAGTTTGTAGGTAAAACAAAGTTCCAACTAACATTTTGGACGAAATAATATTTTTCTACCGTATTTATAATTTTTGTTTTGAGCGCATACTATCGAATTATTTATTTTCTACTTTCATGTATTCTATGTGCAATACATACAGGTACATACAACTACAAATTTTAACTTTTAAACATACAAAAGCCGATGGAAGTTCTGTATAGAATAATGCAAAAGATGCAGAAAAAAAAACTCTACGTCAAAACAAAAATACAAACCCTTTTTTGACAATTCTATGCCATAAATTTACTCGAATGGATATCTTAAATCTTAAAACACTCGTTGAAATACCTATTAAATATTTAAGATTAACAAAGAAATTAAATGTGTTTACAAACATTTAAAAGTACAACAAACAGTAGACTTGCAGAAAGGTAGAACGAAGAAAAATAATTACGCATTTCCACATCCATATAGTTTTATTACAAATAGTACTTTTATATCCATAATATTTACCGATGTCAGGCTATTAAGAGTTTATGTTCCATTCATGGGTTCAAATCCCACGTCTCTTCAATGGATATTGGATAATCGTTTGGAATCAGCCTTAAGCTGAAGGATTTGTTCTAATTTATGAAACTAGCGGATTAAAACAAAAAGGGGTTTTAAGCTGTATATTAACGTTTAGCTTGGAATATAAAAGCGGCCCTAAATGTTATTTCCAATTTTGTCAACTCAACAACAACATTTCTCTCAGATTTATCAACGGCACTAAATAAAGCCACCTCCCGATAAGACGATTCAAATCGAACGGGCTACAAAGCTTTTCGGCAATTACCCGAATCGAATCGATTAAAAATTCAATAAGCAATTAATCCTAGCGAATAAAAGGCATCTGCTTTGTGAAGGAACGGCTCCATAATGCGAATCGTCGTGTGTTTCTAAATAACGGCCATTTGAATAGTCCACCTTAAAAGCGCTGTCATTTGTATCGCAGTGTTAATGGGTTTCCATTAGTACAATTTGTCGGGTATTAAAGCAAGTTTTGGCCTTGAAGTTGTTGGAAATGTGCCCCTTGAATTGCTGAGCTAATGTTAAGGAATGGGTTTGGCACTGGAGGCGGGTTGTCGAAATCGGGTTAAGAATTAAGACAATACATTTGAAGAGCTTGGTGGAAAAACGTGCTAAGTGACAAAAAGATGAAAACGAGAAAATGAACTTTTTCGTTTGCACTTAGATACGTAAAAAAGGGCAATTACAAAAGGTAAAAAAAATGCACTTCACTTAAAATTTATAAAAAGAGGGAATCATTTTATATTTAAGGGGATTAACATGATCATTGATATAAAAATTTCAATTTTTTCAAAAATGTCACTGTCTTAAACTAAGCTCTTCATTCTTTTTGTTTCTTTTAATTCACACTTTAACGTTTATTCCGTAAAATGTTTTGGGTATTATCTTCATTCGTCACTCAAATTCATCCAATTTCGTAACCCTAACTTTAAATTTCAATGATAAGTTCAATGCCTCAACATAAATCTAATTGTTATTTTCGCATCATCTCTAATTCTCATACTAAAATTCCTTGGAAAGTCATTTAACCATTCAAGATATCTTATTCGTCTAAATATACAAGCTGTGAAGAAAAGTAGTAAATCATACATAGTAGTAAAGGAATCTTTTGAAAGGTGGTTTCAAGTTAAGGAATTGGTTAAGAAAAACACAACTTTCAGCCTGCTAAATTTCCAAGTTTTTTTCTATGTGCTGACTATAGTATTTCCATGCACTTACTTTTTATGCACAAAAAAATGTTATTGTCTATCCATGCGCATCAGCAAAAATCTTTGAGCATTAGCGAATTTGATCCGAGGGCTCTAGGTAAATTTATAATAGCCCTTAGCCCTTTTATAATCCAAACATTTTCATAATAACTACAAAAGACATTCATTGTGCCATTAACTTTGCACTTTGATACAGTATAAATTTTATGCAATTTATGTATCAAAATACTTATATAAAAAATAAAATGCTTTTAGTACGTCAAAGTAATATTTCCCCTATAAGTGTTCATTTTTTTACAAAATAACATTTCTTAATGTTAATATTATATCTTATTTATAGAGAGTTTATTACATAACATTATTATTCCATAATTTGATTTTCTTCAAACAATTACATACAAAATTCCGATAGGGAAGCACAAATTTTAATTAATTAAGCATATTTATTATAAACTGAACATTTCTGATGCACAGAAAACCATCAACGCTAAGTAAGCAATATTTTGAAGCTAGTATTTCCCCTGAAACGGATTTTTTACATACATTTTACCTAAACATTTACTTTCTTAAAATAAGTTATTTTATCTAATACCTTTATCTAAACACACATACCGTCTTAAAAATCAGTTCATTAGAAGATAATTAGCGATATTTGATTAGGAGAAAATCGAGTAAACGAGATATAATTTTAATAACCACAAATATATTTTTTATATTTTAAGAATATGTAATTATCGGAATTTTAAATTCCTCCTTACCAACTTCGGAAACAAGTTTAAATAATAAGTTTCTTTCAATGGGTGATTTTAATTTGTGTTAATTAAGACAATTTTCTTTTTAAATACATTACTTTCCTCATTAAAATTCTAATACTAAGGTCCAGTCAATATTTACTGCAAACAATAATTAAATAATATTTTAAGATTTAATTTAAAAGAATAGAAAGTTTGAAAACAAATATTAGATGGTTGGGTTTGTGTACAACTGGTTTACTGCTTCGTCGGAGCGCGCTTTTTCCAAACATCACCTGCAATTTTTTGAGTATGCATCTTACTTGCATCTTACATCTTGTGCATCTTACTTGTATTCATCTTACTCTGCACAACCAATACACGCCTCGTAATTTATAACCCTTGTATTTCAAGGGTGTAGTTACAAAACTCACATTCCCGGAAGTACAGCTAAGGTAGGTAAAGGGTCCGGCCCGGTCATTGGCGACTTTGTAAAATTGAATTTACCATTATCAAAAGTCTACAATAAATGGGACCGACCCTATAACTTAGCTATATGTTGGCGAATGCGAAATTTGCATCTAAAATCTTCAAATATGCATTAAAATATCGTACTCACTATTTGATTAAGAATGAGAAAAAAGATAATCAAAATTACCAACTTTTATGTAGTTCTGTGGATTCTGTATTGCAATAAATGTACGGAGTAAAAATTTGATTTATTTATTGAAAGACACACTAACTTGGATACTCTGGGTATAGTTAAATAAAATGTGCAATAAGCCTAGAGTAGCATTAAAGGAACAGGACGAAAAAATTTCTTATTTGGTTCTCATACTTTTTTTTACAAAAATATGTATTTTTACTGCACATTTTTTTCACTAAATAAATGGTGCTTATAAAAAAAAGACGATGTACTTAGTTACCTGCAACTACACCTTTCATTAGACTATCGTACTCATTTAGTACTTAAGTAACAATGAGAAAAAAAGTCACCTTATCACATTTACATTCGAAATAAAATGTATAAATGTATGTGCCATAAGATTTTTCGGTTTACTTTTTTTGGTTTAAAGGAAATATTTTTTTCAATTAGTTACTTGTTTTGTCCATGCTATTAGCTACAATTAAGCGTGCATAATACTGCTAATGTAATTATTCGCAAATGCCCATTGTTTTGGAGTTAATCAAAAAAAAAGTGTAACTAGGGATACTTGACCCAAACCAATTAGGGATTCGTGACCAAGTAAACAGCACAAAAGTATACAGAAGTAGACCAAGTAAATGTTTTTAAAAAATACGGGAGTCCCAAAAAAAAGGACTGGGTTCTTCTGGGAGTACAAGGTTTTTTGAGAAAATACAAGGATTTTTTTTAAGCTTACAATTCAGTATGCAGAAAGAATCGATGGAAAATGTTTTAAATAAACTGAAATGGATAATACATACCAAGTTGATATTGATCAAATAGAAGATTCTTCAATCACCAGTGTTTTTTCTGCAAAATAAAAGAATCCCCAGTTTTGTATTTAGACAAGATTTTACGTTTAAATTTGATAAACTCGTTAATATATGCATAATTAATGGATTAATGTGATAAAAATAAGAAGTAATCATTTTGTTTTAAAAAACTATAAAATATATTTAAACTTTATAATATGATGTTAGTTTTGTTATTAGGGAAATGTATTTTGATAATTTTTAGTCTTATTACCAAATTTTTGTGTTGGGGCTTTTATCCCTAATGGGTGGGTCCTGTATCCCTATGCATTGGGATACATGACCCAAAACTAAAGTTTTAAATAATTTATATTTTACTAATATTGCAGTTAATGCTTCAAAAAAATACTAATATATATTATGTTATACTTATTAAAGTGTAAATTGACTGCATTTGCACATCCATAATTAGTGTTTTTTCAAAGTTACAAGCCAAAAACTACAAGTTGGGTCATGTGTCCCTGGTTCCCCTATATAATTTTTTTATTTCTTTGTAATCGATCCAGCACTGCAACAAATTCTAAAATATTAAATTTCATTCAAATCTAAAACGTGACCGACCACTGACCAGTGCGACGTCATCACTTCCGAATCCAGAGTTCAATTCTGATTTAAATCATCCGTCAAACATCTGATAATATATAACTCGATTGAGCTGTACAATGTCAGCAAGTTTGTAAGTCACTTCTTGTTTTCATTCATGTTATTTGTAGCGCAACATCAACTATTTTCAGTATTTTACGTAAATTCGACAAAGTTGTTGAAAGAAATCATGATGTTCCTAATCAAAAACTTACATTTTAACCTTTCAAACACATTATTTAATTTTAAAATATTCTGATTAACCCCATTTAATTTTAAAATATTCTGATTAACCCCATTCCTAACGAAATACAAATGTAACAATATACATTTACCATTAAACAGAACTCCATCAATCCCAACCTCATCCAAACCTTTGTAGACTGATGAAACCCATGAAAATGCATGACTCAACAAGGCGCAGCTCTATAAAGAAACAAAGCTGCAACCACTCCAAATAAGCTGTTACTGCAGCTGCTAAACAGCTGCAGTCAAGGTTCATCTGCATAAACTTCATTCTGAAACTCTCTCCTAAATATAATCTTATTCTCAAACTCCTAAATATAAAATTTTATTCAAATCTTAGTAGAATTTGAATACTTTTAAAGTATATGAAGTGCGACTGCACACTAAAGATGAGACACTCAAAAACCTATCGCTGCCGAACACCGGCCAGTGCGACGTCATCTCTTCCCAATCCAGAGTTAAGTTGTAACTTAAATCATCCGTCAGACGTCATACAAAATATATCTCGAATTATCCGTACAATGTCAAAAAGTTTGTTAAACTCTACGTGTTTTTATTTATATGATATGATATATCATAAAAATCCAAGCATTTTCTTTATTTTATATAAATTCAACAATATTGTTGAAAGAATATTTTTTATGTTCCAAATCAAAAACTTACAATGGTGTTGTTTCACGGAGGATCTGGCAATAGCTCTGCTGTTTTGTTTTCATGTCTATTTTGTTGCTATTTTGATGTCTTTCAATAGTGTTGCCACCAGTTTTAGGAGAAAAACACTACGAAAAATACCATTTAATTCTAAAATTACAAAAACATACCATAAAAATACAAGCAAAGCGTTTCATGTTTTTTTAAAGTCACTGAAAAGATTCCAAAATGCAGCTAGTATTTTTACGATATTTTTTTGAAATTTTAGAATAATTCTAAAATTACAAAAAAATATCGTAAAAATACTAGCTGAATTTTGGAATCTTTTTAGTGACTTTAAAAAAACGTGAAACGCTTTGCTAGTATTTTTATGGTATGTTTTTGTAATTTTAGAATTAAATGGTATTTTTTTCGTAGTTTTTCTCCTAAAACTGGTGGCAACACTGTTGAAAGACATCAAAATAGACATGAAAACAAAACCGCAGAGCTATTGCCAGATCCTCCGTGAAACAACCCCATTATTTAACCTTTCGAACATATGTTATTTGATTTTAAAATATTCTTATTAACCCTATTCATTCAAAACCCAAATACAAATCCAACAATATACATTTACTAATAAACAGAACTCCAACAATCCCAACCTCATCTAAAACCTTTGTCCACTGATGAAACCCATGAAAATGCATGACTCCATAAAGAAACAAAGCTGCAGCCACTCCAAGTAAGCTGTTACTGCAGCTGTTTAGCAGCTGCAGTCAAGGTTCATCTGCATAAACTTCATTCTGTCGAAGGAATTCGGGTTTGATTTCAGCACTTTGTCATGTTCCGGAAATGTAATGTTAGAGAAGAGATCTGCATATTCTCTGTAACTTGTTCTTTACATTAACAAAGAGGTTTTTATTCGTTTTACATTATGTACCTGACAACAGGCTGGTTCTGAGCGTGCTATTTAATTGATGCTAAACAGCTTTTGCGATAACTTTTGCAGCGACATTTTAAAATTAATATACTTTAAATTATGATGAATGATGTTTTTATTTAAGCCGCACTTTTGTAATTCTTTTTTCTAGAACCAAAGCAATATAAAAAAAACCAACTCATCGTCAAGTACTATATTTTCAATTTTGATTAACCCTTTTACGAATTATTTGAACATTTCATTAATAACTTTATTAACGTATATAAAAGTTACATTTAAGTTTTACAGTTCGATTTTAATGTGACTTAATTTGTTCTATATCGATTGTTCAGTAGACTGATCTTCATTTGTCTTATATTTCGTTTATTTAGATAAATAAAGCTGAGTACTTATATTTGACCATCATGTTTTCTTTCCCTGAAAGAGTAACATGCCAAGGGGAAAAAAAGTTTAGGTACCAAAAACAAATTAGTTCCGCGTGTATTATTGTCTATGTAACGTCAATCCTCAAAATCATACAAATCACTTTTTGCGTAAGTTAAATTTAGTAGTTAATCCACGAAATTTATTTGACCAAACTAAAATACAAATTACAAATTAAAACAATTTCCTGATTATAAAACTGATTGAAGAACATTTACCATAGAAAATAGCAGTATTCGATAATAATAGTCTTACAGAAAACGTACCTGTAAATTACTTCTCTAACATAAGCATTGACGCACATTATGCTTTAGGAAGGACGCAGAACACTGATTTTCTCGCTGAGCTTATCTTTCAGGATAAATTTGAATTTATTTAAAGCACTTGTTCATCTTAATGTTTCTCTTCGAGTGTGTTTCGAAAAATTTCGTTAAAACCGGGCTTAGTTTATTCATTTAAAATTGGATAGATTATTTTGAAGGTACACTCAACCTCAATTGCATCTCATTACTCGGAATGATCTGAATGCCTGAAGAAAAGTTTTCTTTAAATATCTTTCAAATGATAAACTTATAGCTTCAAATATGGTTCGTTTAGTTTTGTTAGTACCAGCATTTGAATAACCATAATCTTTAAAAGAATTTAAGTATAGAAACTTTTTTTTTCTATGCATGGGATAATTGAAATGAAACAGTAAACAAACATACTCATTTTATTGCTACTTTATTTGTGCTCAAATGTTTAACTAAAGATATTATAAAATTCATATGGGCAGCTTTTACTTTTCTAGTTTTATAACGTTGTTTTAAAACATTTTTTTTTCGTTTACAAGGATCCATGAACTTTAACAGTCGAATCTCAGAATGCTTGAATTTTACACACAAAAGAATAGAATACTGATAAAAGTATCACTACTGGATCACTGACAAATGATAAAAAGATCTGCTATAAAATGTTAGATATTTTGTGTGTCGCATAGAAATGACGGAGCCCTTTGGCATTAATTTTTTTTTATTAGGATATGATCCGAGCAAGGATCTGGCAACCATCCTTCCATGGGATATCCATGGGCACAGCAACAACATGAGCACAGGTATAATACCATAGATATAGGGCCGGGATAGCCTGGTCGGTAAGGTCTTGGACTGGCATCCCTAAGGTTGCGAGTTCGAGTCCCGCTGCCTTCCGAAGACCTCCGTGTACGCTGATGGTGACTGGTGCACGCTAAAACCGTCGTGGTCACAAAGTCCTCCAAGTTCCCATACCAAATCAATACCTCTAGGGGTGACAAGCCAATTCTAGGGATCCTCTAGTTGGCCCCTGTCTCTAAAAATTAGATGGATCCACTTATGTGTGTGTTGTGTCTGTCTTACTTGACGAAGGTTTATAAGCGGGTCTCTGACCAAGCACACAAACCTGAATATGTATGTCTACCTACCAACCAACCAACCATAGATATCATAGTTAAAGTATTAGATTGGATGATCACGTGACCTCCAATGCTAACGACGGGACGCGCATGGAGCCCTTTTAAGAGGGCAAAATTGCCAATGTTGCTGCCACTTTAAGGAGAAAAATACTACGGAAAAATACCATCTAATTCTAAAATTACAAAAAATACTAGAAAAGGATTTAAAGTCACTAAAAAGATTCCAAAATGCAGCTAGTATTTTTACGATATTTTTAAGGAGGATATTAGTATTTTAGAATAATTCTAAAATTACAAAAAAATATCGTAAAAATACTAGCTGCATTTTGGAATCTTTTTAGTGACTTTAAATCCTTTTCTAGTATTTTTTTTTTGTAATTTTAGAAATAAATGGTATTTCTTCGTAGTATTTTTCTCATTAAAGTGGCAGCAACACTGGCAATTTTTCCCTCTTAAAAAGCCTCCAAGCGCGTCCCGTCGTTAGCATTGGAGGTCACGTGACCAGCCAATCTAATACTTTAACTATGATATCTATGTACAATACAAATCTGGGAAATGACCACAAACAATGGAAGACAAAGGTTTTCGATATAGAGGCCGGAAGTACTTCCTCCGCAATAGAAAAAATAAGAAAGTTCTAGAACATACTAAATAATACATTGAGTTCCACTGTGGTGGTATTTGAACCCACGATGGACAATTGGAACGGCTACGCCTACGTTGACACGCCACATCTACGTCAGACGTGGTCTTATCCCCCACAAACAAACCACCCGGCAGATAATTCGTTTAAATAAGAATGGCTGCTCCTACGATGACGTCACAGCTACGTCAAACATTGTCTTCTACCACACAAAGAAACCATGCTCCTCTCCATTCCAATTTTCCATTCCACAGAATTTCGGTTCCTATGCCGAAACTCTACCGCTGATCCACAGGCCTGATTGCAAACAACTTCAATATTGGAATCTACTAAGGTTATTTAAATAATGATTTACGTATAACGTTATGACTTTCTTGGTGGGGGGGCGAGTTCGCCAAGCACTGCGACCTCAAGTCTATTGTTCTCAACCCCAGAAATGACACAGGCACAAGATACACACAAAGAAAGAGACGACACAAACACATAGACAAATAAAATTTATTGACGGACGCAAACACCCATGTCTTTACAGGGATTCAAACCCGAACCCTTAAGTTCCAAAGGTTAGCTCCCTAACCGTTTGTGCTACCAGGTCGGCGCTTATTGACGAACACAAACATCCATGCCTTACCGGGATTTGAACCCGAACCCTTAAGCTCCACACGTATAACGTTACACTGATAACATATTTGTAAAAAAAATACAATACAAACATAATCCCATGACGAAATAATCATGGGACAAAAATTCCCATCGTTATGACCTGTCATTCATAAAGCCTTCGGAGGAATGTTATTAGGATGCAATTTAAATAAATAATTTGAATGCTCTTAAGGTAAGGTATTTAAATATGTAAAACACTTGACATTTTAGCTTGTACTTACTAAGTTATGGCAACGAAAAGTTCAATGAGATTAAGATAAATTTGCGTAATTCTTAATTCAGTTCAAGCTCAAACTTTGTCACCTACATCTTGTTCCATAATTTAATGAGTAATAATCAATTTAAGGAGTCGATCTGATTTGTAAAACTCATCTCAAAGGCTTCTTAATGGTTAATTGCATTTTCATTTTGATTGCTACACACGTGTTTGGAAATTTAGAGGACAAAGATTTAAAACCCTCTAATTCTTAAAGTTACTTTGGATTTTATTGTTATGTCTACTGAGTGTAAGCAAAGCGTACAAGTTAGTTTAAAAATATACGAAGTTTGTATTTAATAAGAGTTTGACTTTTGCTTTCAAATGTTAAATTTTTAGATAATTTAGTTTTAGGATTGTACCGGTACGCGTGAATACAAGCAGTGACATTTTTATATTTGGTGTTGATGATGGTAAAATACAACTATTTTACGGAACTTTTAAAGAAGTTTGATAACTTGAGAAAATTAACGAAGATAGTTAAGAGAGACGTAGTTATGTAGAAAAGAGAAACCATAAAAAATCTCACGGAATAAGTCCACATAACAAGTAGAGAATTAAATAATTTTAGTCTAAGATAACTTTCATTTAAAGTTAGGATAAAATATTTTTATTGATAGTATTGGTTCACATTAATGAAGGGTTTTTTTTTTCAAAATAGGACTATAATTGTAAACTTTGGTTAAATTACTGATGCTTATTAAAGCTTTGCATATTTTATTGCAACTTACAACATTATTTAACGTATTAAATTGTGTACATTTGGTTTCATTAAAAAATAACATTACATTTTATCCTCATAAGTGTTAATTACCGGGAAAATTAAATTTAGTAAAGTTTAATTGATTGTTATTCTATAGCTACCATCACCTTTTTATTCACTTGTTTTCCTTCCGGTTTATGGAGTCAGTCGTTTTATTGTATCAAAATGTAGTGGGACCGATGTGATTCATTTAAGCTGGAACTACTGTAATACTTAGTACTCATTTTCGACATAAATAGATCATGTGGTCATTTGACCACATCATGTATTTAGAAACAAAACAATTTTACAATCTGAGGGATACAGACTGAGGATGCCCTTGTCACTTGATTGTCAGATTTTCCTGTAAAATTTTAAAAAATTTATGAATTTTTTCTTTGTATTAAGTTTTAAAAAGTATGGAGCAGTAACTAAAATATACTTTCATGTATGGGGTAGTCATTTATATTCATCTGCAACAGACATATAATTAAAAAAAATATTTATGAAATTTAAATTTGAATCTTATGCAGTAAAAACAAGTTTTTACTTCTCCCAATTTGCTTATCCTTCGGAGGCCTAATATATTATTAATAAAAGACATATTTGTACTTTTTTACTTTAAAAAATATTGTATAACAAAATCCTTAATCAATAAAACACCCTCAATAACCTCTCCCTTACACATACACACCGCCTTTAAAAACCGGATCGAAAAATCTCATTGTAGCCGGCAACATAATCAGGGATTTCCCCTTTCACCAAGGCGCGCACAAAGGCATTGTTATGGGGCAAGATGTATGAGGTGGCCATTTTGAAATGGACGATGACAAGGCCTGCTACTTCGAAGGCCCTGCCGGATTATGTGCAGATCCTAACTCAGGGTTCTGTAAGGCAATTGCATGTGCCGTATCTTGCAAGGAAAAATCATAAATAGTAATACCGATAATACTGACTATTAGCTGACCAATAGAAAAAAGTGTCGCCATCTCATTTAAAACTTTTGTACTAACATATCTTAAACTGTTAGGATTTTTATCGGAAAGTGTGCGAAATTTTATCTGACGATGAGATTTCGATTACTACTCATCGGGTTCGTTTCGATTTCTTCTTGAAATTTGATCGGAATTTCAGCGGTAAAACTCATCGTGAGCTCTTCCCTCGAGCGGACATAACCGATCAGTTATCGATGTAATGGGCAATTTTCGACAAAAATGCAATATTTGAATTCTTATCAGCTCACCAGCGAAAGATGAAAATTCGCTTATTGGTCGATGAAAAATTGCTACTTAGGAAGGTTCCTCTGCAGCTTGTATCAAGTATATTGTCATAGAAACTATAAAAACTATAGCCAATTTGATAACCAACCATCACAGAGGCATGAAGATCGACAGAGAGGAAAAGAAATAAAAAAAATTATAATAATACAAACTGTAATAACTGCCCAGATACGCAGCTGACACCATGCTGACCACCATCTTTAAGTGTCCAGCTATGAGTGTAAATCTACGAGAAATGAATCTTGCCGTCATTGATAGACCTGTATGATGATAATACCAAGAAAATTGCGGAAGAAGTTATCAGGACTCATGGATCCACTTGATTCGGCTGTGTACTAGACACGACAAAAAAAAACATGCTATCCTCGAAAAATGTCAGTTTTTTTTTAATAAGTTCCCAAATCTGTGTAATTGTATTTGTAACTAAAATGTTTCCTATTCATTTTTATGTATATGTTCAACTTGAATGTTTGAAAACTATTAAATTTTGAAATCACCAATCGCTCTGGACATCCACCGGAGAATGTCCGAAATAGTTTAATATGATTGAAAAAAATAATACTTTACCTATTAATAGGATTTATGACGTTTCATATATAAATTGTTATTTTTGCTTTACTATTTTCTGTATTGAAAGTCAACACAAGCTCTTGGTGAGTGAATGTAGGATCCGGAGTTAGGATTGGCTTACAAGCAGCCTTGCTCAACCATGAATCAACGATATCTATAACCGTTTTCTGGGCTGCGAAGAAACGACGAAAAGAAATCATTTGTCAACTCTTATTTTTCGGTCGCGGGCACCGTAATGGATTCTTAGAACCCCCTCTCCCTCACCCCACGTCTTCGCGCCCTTTTTTTATATTTTGTGATGTTAGACGTAAATTCTTTTGTTTTGGTGCAGAGTTTGGCGGCGATTTTGTGTTATTTATTGGTCCTGGAACTGTGCCTTGGGACATTGGTGGACACTTGGATTCAGCAGTTGAGGAATCATGTAATTTTGATCAAATGATATTTTTTGAATCGTTAAATGAAAAAGGGGTAAAGTTCGTAGTATAATTTCCCACAAATGTTTCTTCTTTCAATATCATAGTAAAAGGAGAAGCTTATACGGAACTCCTTCTGAGACTTATTTTAAATTTAGTTATTCGGTTTTTAAATAAAAATTGGGAGTTCTGGACTGATCAGAGTGGTACATCTAATTTTAAAAAAAATTGCATACAATACGTTTCTACATTGCTACCACTGGTTCTACATTTTTATGATTAAGATCTTTCAGTTTTTATTAATCATTAATTTTTGTTGTTAATTCGATTACCAAGTGATGCTCTGCACTTCTTTTGCATTAGATAAAAAAAGAATATAGAGATCTTATCGAAACAAAAATACTTTAATTTGATAAAGAAAATATCTTATTTCGTGAAATCATGATGGCGGAAAATTAAAATACTCAAAGATTTTAAGCTAATCAAATTATGTCATGTTTATTTTAAGACTAATTTTATTAATAAAAAATCAAAGTAAATACTTCACTCAAAGAAAGTTAATTAAAATATCTTCATGACTCAAAACATAACTTCATTTATTTAAATAACTAATTTAATAAAAGCTTCTTAAAACTAATAAAAGCTTGCAGTTCATTTCAAAATGTATCCTTTGAGTCCCTTAATTTAATTTACTTCTATTATTATGTTACGGAACATGTATGTATCTTATTGTACTCAAACAAATTCTCCTGTGCTTTAACATAACAATATTAATTCATATTTAAAGGGTGTAGTTGCAAAACTCACATTCTCCGAAGTACAGCTAAGGTAAATGGTCCAGTCCGTTCATTGGCGACTTAGTCCAATTGAATTAACAATCATGAAAAATCGCCAATGAACAGCCGGACACTATACCTCAGTTAATCTTTTTAGAAGGTAAGTTTTTCAACTACACCTTTCGTTTTACTTATTATTATCACCGGCTATGTGTAAACATCACAATCTTTTTATTCATTTAAAAAAAATTATTTGAATTAGTAGAATAATTTCCGATTGTGCATTTCGAGTGTTAATATAATTATAATTGAATAAATATAAATATAAATTTAATGATATAATTAACTATATAATTATATTTTTGTAAAGCACTTAAAGGAAAAAGAGTTGTTTATCAAACTGTTTGACATGCACCTATGCAATAGAAAAATTAAATAAATAAAAAAACAAGGAAATTTAATAATTTGTTTACTTTTATTTTATTTCACATTTGTCTGAAATAAAAGAAAAAATATTTTATTGACTTAGAATATTATTTGTTTGCGTGAATTTACAAATATGTAATGATATAAACAGTTAAATAATTTTATATGAATATTTTTTGTACATTAACAAACTTAAATATAGAAAATTTTTGCTGGAAATGCTCAATGAGTAAAAATGTTTTGACTTGGAGGGATGGAAACTATTTTAATAACAAAATTCGATTGTCATAGATAAGACTTCTTGTCTCTCTGTGCTTTGTTACTAATTACTTTGTTGAATTACGAGATGTATTTTGAAGGGGTTATTACTTGGTTTACAGGATTTGATAAACGCATCTGAAGCAATAATTAAGTCAAAACCCAATTTTAATTTTTAAATAGTAAAAAAACGTATTATAAGACGAACGGGCGGCTGAATGGTCAGGTAGTCCAAAGCTCCCGGGTCCGAAGCTCCCGAACACCGGCATTATGGGCATGGATATTTGAGTTGTGTGTTTGTCTGTATCGGTCCTGAGTGCACTGTGACATACGTGCTAATTAAATCTGTGGAGTCGAAAGGCTTGAACAAGCGCACGATAGCGCCACTGGTTTGCTCTGGGTATCCGCTCAGGTGCCGACCTCGTCACTTGACCAGGGTTCTAAATTACGAGATGGAATTTGGAAGCGTTAAAGCTCCATAGGCCCTAGAAATAAACAGATGAAGAATGTACGACCTAACGTATCATAATATTTTTTGTGAACTGAAGTTACTAATTTTTTAAAAAATTTGTAGTTGTATTCTCAAGAACATAGACTAAAGATGTACATGCAATTCACTTAAAGTGATTTTTTTCTCAAAATGCCCAAATCTAGACTGTTATTGTGCTGTGAAAAAAAAAGAATTTTCACAAGCCAAGGACATTTTTTTCTGTAATGTGTCGAAACAGTTTCCAATTTAATTATATTTTAAGAGCGTAACTGCAACCTTATTAAACTCTAGGCAAATAAATTTCAAAAGAATTCCAATTTAATCACATTCATTTATCATTTTGAGTTATTTAATTTTAAAAATAAAATCCTCGTTCTCTAGAGTTTAATGTGTTGCCAAGATAAAAACGATAATTAATTACGTAATAGTGACGAGAGAAAAAAAGAATTTTTAACTCTGTATCTTTTTATCAGCAATTCCCACTAAAACTGTTAAGTACTTAAATTAGAAAATGATTTAAGTGGATTTTTATTAAAAAATCTAATGAACTTGGAATCAAGGAACTTACTGGATTTTTTAAGACGTTTTAGAAATAGCTTAGGTTACTGCTTTTTTAAAATTTATTTTGTCGTTGTCTTTTTTTTAAATGAAGAATATGGCTTCAATTGTGCATTATTTTCTTCTCAAATATTTGCATACAATCGCGAACAAATATTTCTTTTGTTTTTTAACTTTTATTTTGGTGCTTATACATTTAAAATAAATTAAAACTGCTAGAATATTTAGTAAGTGTAGACTATTGTTAAATAGTATAATTAAAAGGAATTTTTCTATTTCTACATACTAAAAAAACTAAGGAAAGTCTTAAAAGGACTTAAAATGTAAATGTTATTTAATAACTGTATAAAAATATTTGTTTAAAAAACTTACATTCTCTTCTTGTCCGATAAAAATGTCTGTTTTCTACAACTACTGAAATTTACTTTATACAATTTTTCAATACATTATTTAATCTCGAAACAGATTAAATATGTATACTCACCTGTAGAGAACATCCTTTATTTTTGATTGAAAGAGGACATTTAAACTATATACAAATTGTCATACGTGGCCGCGATTAAATAGTGGTCCGAGCGCGTGGCTCCAATGCCAACAACAAGGTTTCATATTTGTGTCATGGGTTCACCTTGTTTTATTTAACTTATACAATAATTCATAAAATATCTCTTATACACGAATATGATTTCCCATATCTATTATTGAACCATTGAAATGAGGTAAAAAAAATACGATGGCAATCGTAAATGGAATTAATATTAGTTGGTTATGGGTAAACTATAACGCGGCTATTATGGACTAACCCATAAGAGGCCAGCGTTATTGAAAGAAACCACCTGGGACATAGGGCCGTAGTGAGCCTAGTGGTCAGCGTCTTGGTCTCGGGATCGGAAGGTCCTGCGATCGAGTCCCGGTACCACTGAAGACCTACCGAGTATATGCGGAGTACGTGCTCGTTAAATCTGTTGGGTCCGAAAGTCCTCTAAGTTCCCATACCAAATCAATACCTCTGGGGGTGACAAGCCAATTCTGGGGATCCTCTAGTTAGCCTATGTCTCTAAAAATTAGATGGATCCACTTATGTGTGTGCGTTGTCTGTTGTGTCTGTCTTACTTGACGAAGGTTTATAAGCGGGTCGCTGACCAAACACACAAACCTGAATATATATGTCTACCAACCAACCAACCAACCAACCTGGGACACAGTACAAATTATTAAATGTTTACAGTAATTTAAATATAAAATTATCTTTAATTGTAAATTTAAAAACATGGTGCTGAAAAAATGATCTGTTCCTTACTTTTAATAATTTTGTTAGATATAACTGTAAGACGAGCTAAATTATTAATGTGTCTACGTGGGGTAGCTCATATGGCTCCATGTAGTTTTAACCAAAAATAAAGGGGCTCTTTTTTTCTGAGGCCCATATGGGTAGTGCCACGTTACCCAAATGGGCCGATATGGATTCCATATTAGTGTGGTACGGGGACTGAGGAAGGTTAAAGCTTGATTCCTCGGTACCTGTCCGCTGATTGGTTAGTTGAAAAATGAAATTAATAACAACTAATAAGTCTTTGTTAAAGCTTTTGTGTCTACGCAGATACGGACCATGAAATCAAGCCTTTAATAAAAAACGCATTTGAAGTAAATGAGTAGAATTTGGTTTCTTTAAAAATCAGCAAAATCAGTCCGAATGTTTTGAATTTAATAGTTTGTCAAAGTTATATATTATTTGATGTGTCTTATTGTGTTCATATACTTAGTCTGTACACACAAAAAATCAAAATTCCACGTTGGAAACTTCAAAATTATTTTTATATTCGTTTTCTTCATTTTAAATCATTCAATTTATTTATTCTTAACTCAATTTTATTAATTCTTCATTCAATTTATTCATTCGTCATTCAATTTATTCATTCTTTACTTAATTTATACATTCGTCATTTAATTTCTAAGAATTTATTATCTTTTGAAAACATTTACTATAAAGTGTCAGACGAAATTTCGAAGCAAAAAATACATTTAGAAAATTTTTGGATGTTCAAACTGAGTAGTTAAATCCTTAACTGCTTTTAAACAACTTTTTATGGCGTTTATACCAAGTGGGAAAAATATGCATCCGTTTCAAAACTAGCATCATTTTTCAATGCATACAAAAGTTCTGCAGTCCGACGCATTTCCCCTTTGTAATATCCTTGCTGGCAATCAAAAAGAAAAGTGTAAAATTTTCATTTAACAAGCGTCGCTTTTTGTATATGCGATATTTCCGAGAAAGTATATATCCAAATGATCTGTTATTTTCAAGGAATAGATGCAGTATGCATTTATGGCTAGTTTTTTTTTTTTTTTGGAGAACTATCGGGTCAAGACCGAATGCATCTGTGTTTATTTCATCCAAAGAGAAAAAGTTATTTTCTAAGCCACATTTTTCGGGGTCTATTGAATATTATTACCAACTTTTTTATAATATAAACGTATCTGACTTACAGGTCTCCATAATCCTACTTTTTGAAACTGGTTCGAGTATTTTATGTAAAATTATTTATTGAAAATTAAAAAATATATATATTCGAACCAATTTAAAAGAAATAGGATTATAAAGACCTGTAAATCATCTACATTTATAAAAAAAAAGTTTGCAAAAAATATTTAATACAGCCGGAGAAATGTGGCTTGGAAAATATTTTTTCCATCGGATTAACACCGAAGAACTTTGGTTTGGAGACGCGCGGCCATTCGGGCTCATTCGCCCATAACCCTTTGGCTACTAACGGGACTCATTTGTCAAAACAAATGTTTAAAAATTACTAATGGGGAGAAAAGCACTTAGAAACTCATTGTAGTATGTCTCAGTCGTAGAGAAAAAAATTATTCGTAGTCAAAAAGTTAAGCCAGTTGACTTCTTATAGTCCAAGCACGCCAACGATAGAAAAGTAGAAATGAACTCATTCATTATATCATTTGGCAGTTGGTTTAATTTTTAGAATAACTCGGAAATACTTTTCAACTTTAAGAGGATGTCAGTCCCATAGATCTATAGTTCCCGCCACCCTTATTTGTTACACTTTAGGGATGGAACCGGTATTTAAAAAACCTGTTTTTCTGAATAACTGCCATCCCTAACGTGTTCTAATTTGGTTGGCGGCGAGTATAATGCATTAGTTTTGGAATCACAACTTCCGCAGAAGTATTGCTTTTCCATGTTAGCCCTTTTCCCCCAGGTATGGGAATCAACATAACATCGAAATGAAAAAAATTTGAAACGAAAATGTCATCTAGTCATTTAATTATATATTTTTGAAGTTTTAAAATGCCAAAAATATACAGCAGATGGCGATATTTTAAATCTTTATCAATTAATAATTAAATAACCGGATGTTATTTTCTTTTCAATTTTGTTTTAAATGGATGTTAGGATGATTCCCATACCTGGTGAAAATGGGATAACATGGCAAAGTAATTCTTTGGCAAAATTTGGGATTTCAAAACTAATGCATTAGCTCTATGGGACTGACAGCTAGTCCCTCTTAACCACTTGAGAGATACCCAAATTGGCCGAAGTGTAAAGTTGTTTTCACAGCATAATATAATCGATATTTTCTGTAGTACTGTTTACGTTTAGAAAAGAAAACGTCAAGCCATAACCCGTATACGAACCCTTGTCGATGGCACAGAAGGCAGACACACGACCCACTACACCACGGAAGCCACGGACGACATCAAATTTAATTTTCGTAATCTAAGAGAAAAAACCTGTTTTCGATAGGTGCAATCTGTATCAGTGGTTACAGATTTTATCCGTTTACAGAGAAATTGCATTTTTTGATAAATTGAGAAGAGATTTTACAGTACATTTCTGTTGTTTTAGAAAACAGGAATTTTCTGTGTTAAAATAACATAATTGTTGGGTTTTTAAACAGATCTACAGTGTAAGCATAAATACGGCACTTTTGGTGGTAAACTACGATTTCAACACTGCGATTTTAACCGCAACATGTGGTGTAATTTTACAAAAATTGTTTTGCAGCACATAAGTACTACTCCTAAGTAGTTGATAAAAAACTTAAACTCGTTTCTTTTACATCAAAATGGGAAAAGTTAAGATACTTAAACGCTAAGGAGGAAAATACGGAAAAAGATATCTATGCCGTTTCCTAGTACCATCACAAAGTGTCTTTTTAGTACTTATTTTGTTCCGGAAAAATATTTTAGCGACAACTTGTCAACAAACAAATATAACGCTCTTAAAATAAACACAGCTTAGCACTTTTTTGGGTTACTTTGTGTGGCGTTCGTATGCTTCTAAATGAAAATGTGAAGCTGGGATTATGTATGCAATGTAGTATACGTGGTTTTTATATGTGCAATAGAATTTTGATTGTTGGCACTTTTGCTAAGATCTAGATTTTTTTGAAAAAGTTTTTGTGTAAAATAAACACATTGAAAGTGCTTTTTCTATATTTGCTGCGCATGTGCAGCTCAAAATTCTTTTCGTAAATGATATTTTATAAAAAAAATCTATACGAAGAGTTGTTATGTGCAGTGTAAAGTTTGAATAGAACTAAATTATCAATTTAGATATAACGTTAAAATTTTTATTCCATGTAATTTTTATTCTTTATGCTTGTGGTAACTTAAATGGGGAACGGAGGGTTTCCAAAAAATTAAATATCAAATCTTACGATTCGCAAATGCTTTGAATATATAATTATGCAATGACATTTACAGAACATACATTTATTTTATTGTTATATTTATTTTCATTTTTATCAGAATAAACAGTGTTTTTAAATGATACAATGTAAATAACTTTTATAAGTAGACTAAAAACATCATAACGTTAAAAGGTATATACTATTTGCAATTCTTTTCTCCAAATTTCTGAAATTGGCAATAGAAAAAGCATTAACAGAAAACGAAGCCACGTCTGTTCATATCCTCAAATATATAAATCTAATTCCTTTAGGAAATAATGTTAGATTGACAAATCTATATGCAAATCCTAATTCCCAATTCAATATTTCCCTTTATACCAATCCTCAATTTCAATTGCATTTTTAAAAACTGACTTAGCTGGAAAATATTTTTATTTGAATGTTTATTTACTAAAATATCTAATAGAAATTCATCCGGATAAAAATCCTTTCGTTTTCCCTTAACTCCGCATTGATAATGTTACTGAATTGAATACTTTATTGGTTCCTTATTATTGAATTAAGTATTTGCTTTCTCATATTTAATACATCACAATACACATAAGTTAAGATAAAGACATGGAAATCGTAGCTATGATATTTAAATCCGTGTCTTATGTAATATGCCTGACGCGGGCAATCAGAGAAGCATAAGCAGAAAACTGTCGTGGGCAGGTAAACTGCAGTAACTAGCCTAATGACTTAGACCACTGTTGCAAAAACTCAATTACTCTATCCTATAGTAAAACATTGGTAAAGACTAATTATTTCAAAGCCAAAATGGTCTAATCCATTGTTTTCTTTACCAGTCTACCCGCCCACGGCAGAAAACTAACCCGCATCTGTTTTTGTCATGTAATTCGGAAATAGAAATGAAATCTCATCGGGAAATAATGTCGCATAGACAAATAAATGGCAAAGCTAAATTGAAGAGCTTAGTTTAATAACGTACTAAGTGAAAAAAATCGTAAAAATGCGAATATGAGCTTTAAAGTTTTTATTAACACTCAGATCTGTTAAACACGGTACTTAAAAACCGTAAAATTTATACGGAACTTTAAGCATGTGAAAAAAGGGGAAACTTGTTATCTTTAATGAAGTTAGTAATATGTTCATAGACAATATCAATTTTTTAAAAAATGTAACTTAGCACGTTCTTCCACTTAGCTCTTCAATTCACAATACTCTCTTTTATTCCACCGGGATGGAGCAAAACAGATACATTATTTTTTTAATGTTTTCTTTTAACGTACAAGTCTTTGATTCGATAAGTGAAAAAAAAATAGAATTCTGTTATATGGTTAAGTTGCTTTTTTATTGTAAAATGTACCTAAAAAATATTTAATTGGATTATAAATGGAATCGTAGATATGTTTGAATATTCTAAGGACTATCTACATAAATTAGAAAATGTAGAATGCATGAAAAAATTTATGATGTTTGATAATTGCGAATAATATATAAAAGAGTTTAATCTATAAAAAATGCACTTTAAATGATATTTTGAACTAAGAATTTTAAAAAATCAAGCGTTCTTTGGATTATTTTTTAAATTATATTTCATAGTGTCTGTTGCTTTTGTAAAAGTACGAATGTACAAATTTAAATTGATTAAATTTTTTATGTTACTTTGACGACACTAACATTCTATTAACTATTTCAAATGTATTAAAATTTTACGTTTAATAAACTATTTATAAGTTTTATACAATTTTTAACTTAAATTTTTAATAGATTAATCTTTTAATAGGTTAATATATATATGTATATGCAATCACAAATTTGGTATCGTCCTTAAAAACCGAATATATTATTTTTAAATAATTTAATTTTAAGCATAGTTACATTTTCAAAACATAAAAAAAAATATTATTTAAATTTTTTGATTTGTTGGTATAAATTTATTACAACTAAAAATTCTATCAGAAACAAAAATTACATGCTGGAATTAAATTGATTTTGATTACTTATTTGATTTTCTTCGCATAAAACATCAAGCAATTCATGTTTTATGCGAACAAAACCAAATAAGTCAATTTCCAATAAAAAAAATTTAATCCATTATATAAAAATATTGCAAACTCATTGCCTTATTAATAAGAGTTTAAAATAGCAAATCAATTCAAACACAAATTAATATTAAAATATTTTTAAAAGTATACTTAAAAAGTAGAAGCATGCTTTAAAAGTATATCTTAAAAAATAGTCCATTTCAGGAATTAAACGTAATCCCGTCTTCAGTGCATAAAAACTTATATATGGATGAAAAACAGTAAAGCCAAAGCGCAACTATTTAGTTTTTCTAAATATAAAGATATTTAGAAACCGAAGGTACCAAATAAGAAAAACAAAAACAAAAAAATAGACAACCAAAACCCACTAATTAAATAAATGTGGTTCAAACACTACATAAATAATGAGTGCTAACCATATCATTTTCTAAATTATCTTTGAACCAAACACCCCATTCCAAATCATACTTAAGGAACCATCACATTTATTTGCGTTTGAATTACAGTGTTATTTTAAACTATTAATTTAACCATTGTCTATTTTATAATATATAATTTATCTATTGAAAAAATATTTTTAAAAATAAAATGGGTGTATTTATTTGTGATAAAATCTTCCATTTTCCCAATCCCACATTTTCAATTCAACTCCAAAAGAAGTTATCTGATGGAGAAGTAGGAAAAAAACATTAAGTTAGTCGTCAAAATTTATTTCACCTTTAAAGTAATTCCCTCACAAAAAAATATTAAATTGAATTGATTTTCCGGCACATTAACCACTCTTTGAAAAGAAAACTCTTTTAACCGAAGCTCTCTTAACCGAACCACACAAAAGAAACTGATAAGTTCCCTCCAATATTTTTCTTTTTGGGAAAAACTTTTAAGGGGACAAAAGCAAACATTTCCTTTATTCGTTTACTACATTTTCACTGGAATGATACTGGAAAACATTTCATGGGATTCTTTTTTTTAAAGAAAAAGAAACCATCACATAAACGGTGTATCGAAATATTTTATTTTTAGGTAGTTTTCTTTCCAGGGACCACATGCGTTTTCTTGCTTGTTTTGGAGAAACTCTTTGGCTTCTTGCAAAGAAACTTTTTTGCGGCACGCATGTCGATTCTTGCATTAAATAATTCTCAAAATGTTAAAAAGAGTTAAGTCAATTGTATAATTTTCCACTACGCTTCATTCATTCAAAGTTTTAGTTAAAGAAGAAACTTGAATGGAAATGGCCCTAAGAAATTAGCCACCTTTTATATTTTGCAACTCAAATTTAAACTTTTGTTTTTCAAGCTGTGCTTATAAATTATAGTAGGATGATTTATGACATAATTCCGTGTGAGGAAAATATTTTCTTGTTTGTGTTAAATAAAACGATTTGGGTTAAAGGTTTATAGATGATACTTTTTTTGGAGAAAGTTTTTATAACAAGATTTAAAATTAATGTAGCTGACATTGCATTGTCAATCTAGCGTTTAAGCAATTTGGATGGCAACTTTAGAGTTTACATATATTGCTATATTTATGTTATCTAAAACTAAAAAAAGATATAATATGAGATATTGAATTTTAGACTTTTTCGGAAAAAACGTAAGATGACTTAATTGTTATTCGCAAGGAAAACAAGCTACAAAATGTTGGCTTTGTGTTTGCTTTCGTGTAATGTTTTCTTGAGACACACACATCTACTTTTAAATTTTGTGGACATTAGTGGATTTTTAGTGGTTGATTTGGGTGCTTACATGATTTATATATCGCCAGTTAAAATAAGGTTTTTTACATATCGTACACTGTAAAACAATACTCTATAAACACGGTGACAGCATTCATCGAAATTTCGCTGATTTAAAGATGTCAAGTTACACCATGAATTTTATGGAGCCCAGCTTTATGGATATAACATTCCACCAAGATTTTACATTCTGCACAAAAAAACTCATAATAAAAAGATATTTTAAGCAAATAATGTTGATATATATGAGGGCATGTGTGAACCCATTAATGAACAAGTATTCTATAACTATTATTTTCTTTCTCTCTATATCTCTCCCTCACGCTCTCTCTCTCTAAACCTCCAGAATATTTTTAATTTTACACATTCTATTCTTCCTCTATAAACTATTCTTTTCTCATACAAAAACATTTTTAGGTTACTATTTCTATTAAAATACTTCCCTCTAGTTTTATGGATTAACGTTATGCTAAGTTACACCAGAGTTTTATAATAAAGAGTAATCATACAGCTTCATGTATGAGCTACCACATGTAGAGCTATTTTCATATTCTATTTAACCAAAGAGATAACTTTATTAAATTCGTCTTCTATTTTAGCAATTAAGTTTTATTCAACACTTAATTGTTAATTCAAAGGTTGAATACATATTAAATGTATAAGCTTCGCACCTTCCCGTCCATATTTTAATTAGAAGCTTTGACCTATTCAGGTCTCAAAACTTCTACATATAATATGGAAGAAACCAAATTCCAAAAACAAACGCGCTACATTTAAAGCAAAATAAGTGATAATGTGTAGGTCAACTTTATTGTAAGTAACTTGTTAGTGTAGTTAATGTAATATGAAATTTGATACTCCTACTATGATTTTGTACAAAAATGCCTCGAAAAATTATACAATAGAATAAAAGGTAATTAAACATAGTATAATAAACATAGTTTGATCATAGATAGTTCTCCAATTCAAAATATTATATAAAATTATTTCTACCTTGTTAAAATAAGTTTTATTAAAAACACAATGTTAATTTATCATCCGTCTAACAAAAGTATACAAAATACCTAAAAAAAAGTTCCTAATTTGGATAATTTCTTAGCTTGTAGAAAATTACGCATTTTTCGTAGTTTAATTGGGACAATAAACCCTCTTTCATTATAACGAACTCAAATCTCGCATTATTCCGATTTTAGCACTTCAATATTTTGACATTAAGCCAAGCGTTAACAAAACTAGGAAATTTGTTTCAAATACTATTATCCTGAATTTCAAACAATCATGTCCAAATTAGTGAAAATAGGTATGAGAAGGGCATATGTGCTATGTTACAGCATTGGATATAGTTCATTTTTCGTTTAATATACGGTTTTAATGAGGAAACATTCTTAGGGAATTTGAATATGTGAATTGCCTTAATTCAAAATAGCACCTGGAGAGTTCAGAAATTGTGGGCTTTGAATTGAATTAAGAAATATTATTTTTCTAGATGCATGTGTAAATGTGAATTCAGACAAGTAGGCGTGTAACATTAACTACCAAATAGAACCGCTTATACACGAGATGCATAAATCTTAGAAACAAAATCCTCAAACACATTTAGTTCTAATTTAAACTTTAGTACGCCAAAGTTTAATATTTTCATTAACTTTCTTTCCTAAATTCAAGTATTATTATCTATAGTTTGTAAATTAATTTGCGTTTCGAATAATAATTTATTAAAATTGCTGGCTCTATAAATAAAAGCGGAACTTATCATAACACCATTTAATTTTACATTTTTTTGCAAAAGTATTAAAAAATTTTTTAATAATCTGTATATTTTAAAGTTTTTGTACAATTATGCATTAAAAAATGGTGAAATAAAAATTAAAAATTATAGATTAATTTTCTTCCTGAGTTCTCAAGCAAAATTCTATACAGATATTCTTCATATAATCATATTTTTTAACAAAAATTTATACACTGTAAAAAAAAACTGTTGTTTTTACAGTTAAATACATTATTTTTTACAGTTAAAAACTGTTTTTAGAAAAACAGTTAATAACTGTATTTATCTTCGTTAACGTGACGTCACACTCACAATCCATCAAATGCACCTGCCCGCGGGGGAAATTTGAAGACGAGCAAAGAGTCACGTGATTGAGATCATCGTTCAGCACAAATACCCAATTCTTGCCCTCGCGACCGAGTAATGACTTTGTCGCAGACGGTTCAGTATTGGGCTCGCACGCAAGAGGTTCCTGGATCAAAACCGGGCCCGGTCCATACCTCTTCCAGGAACTTCTTGCGTGCGAGCCCAATACTGAACCTTCTGCGACTAAGTAATTACTCGGTCGCGAGGGCTAGTATTGGGTATTTTATTTTAGCAGGGAGAAACTGTTAAATTTACAGGGAAAACCATTGAATTCAGAGTTTTTCCCTGCTAAATTAACAGTTTTTCTCTGTTAAAATTACAGTTTTCCTGTAAAAGAATTACAGTTTTAAACTGTAAAAAAAAACAGTTATTAACTGGCGTCTAAGTTGACAGTTTTTAACTGTAAAAAAACAGGTTTTTTTTTACAGTGTAGATTAAAGTGTATTTGTTTTGAAGGCAATTTGGATTTTTTTTAATATTTGCTGAAAGCCATGTCAAATTAATAAATTTTGAGGTCTTCAGCCCTAAAAATAGACATGTGTTGGCGCTTTGAATCCAAAAACAAACTGTACTTTTTTTTGTGTATTCTAAAATTGTTTTTAATACAAAATGCCAAATTTTATTTATGAAAAAGAATATTTTTGGAGAACTCCCAAATCGTTTTGACACTCGTACAATTATATTTTTTATAGAAATAAAAGACTGATAACCTGTGATACCTGTAATCATAGGCTAAACAGATTTTGCGATCCTATTTTATCAAACTATTTAAGTGTTTTAAGTTTTAAATAAACTGTGCAGTTACACTAACGTAAAACAAAACATTCATTTAAATGGGTATGTGTCTTAGTAGATTATACAAAAAAAACCTCTTTCTGCCACCTTCTTAATACACAAGTTATAAACCATCTGAAGAGTTCTATTGTGATATTTATTATGACGTTACTTCCAAACTGATTGATATCACAAAATTAAATATTGCTTCACGTTTTCTTTCTAAACAAATAAAGTTTAATGTGCGTTTAACGAAGTGGCATCACCAAATCACTAAAGGCAACTAAAAATTTAGCAAACATGCACCTTTGTAAACAAAATAATTGTTATTATTTGGGCTTTTACGAAGTACTTATTCGTGTTTATTCATTCAAAGCATTTGTAAATTAAAAAAAATAACTAATATTTATACATTGGTCTAGCACTTTAACAAAAAACGTGAACAATTTTCCATTGATTTCTATTTTTATATGATTTAAACAGAGCCTTTTTTTCCAGTTTCAGTCAAAATCTTTACTTCCCACTTTTTTTCAATTGCTTTATTTTTTTTATCATTTCCTCAATAAAAAATAAACCGATAACTTTTTATATATTTTTTTATTTAAGTTTATTCGAAACTGAGTGAAAAAATGCTTATTTATTTCTAACATTTTAAATCTTCAGCACCTCGTCTCAATTCCGAGTTCCTGAAGCAGAACGGAAACTGTTTTCTTTCGAATTCCGTTTCCCCCGAAGAAAAAAGTAAGAAAAACTTTGACAATCAAACGTATTTACCGGACCCTTGGTAAACTCTTTCAATGGGAGAATAAATATTATGTATCGCCTCTTAGAGTTTAATTTTATTTAACTGACGAATACATTGGTTTCGGCTACCCTTTAAAAACAGCGTGAATTGTTAATTTAATCTATAAAGATGTATTATTTCCATTTCATTTACTCGATCTTTTCTTTTTTTTCTTTAAAATAAATTTTAAGAACCCCGTTTTAGTGTTTTTAAGGAAAATACAACTGTTTATTATGTTATCTGGATAGATCTTGAATGCAGTTTTGTGGTTGTGAATATCTATCCTTTCGTGAATTGTCAGCGTAAATATTTGCTTTCAAATAAATAAATAACTAGAATATGTTGTTTTCAAAAATTAATACAGACTTTAATATAATAATAGCATACTCGAATTTGTTATCATTAAGGTGTTTCATAAAGATTAAAATACCCCCTGGTTTAATTTAAAGATTAATTTAATTTAAAGATATTTCCTTAGGCTATGTCCTGACTACGCCACAAATACCACAAAGGCAACAAATGCAACAAAACTTGGCGACTTGGCAGAGTCAGCCCCCATGCTATTGCATCGCTTGGCGCCCTTGGCGATCGCCAAATTTTGTTGCATTTGTTGCCTTTGTGGCGTTTGATGTCGTAGTGAGGACATAGCCTTAGAAATTTAGAAGCTGAAAATTATTACTGAATTGTTTTCTGAAAATATTATACGCTAACGAACCATTTTAGTCGAACTTAATTGTTGTTTTTGAGTTTTACTTCAACTTTTGTTAGCCCTTTTATATTTGATTCTTACTATAAATTTTATTATTCTTTTACACGTATTATGTAATTTATTAAATTTCCTACTCATTTATTATTCTCGATTATAAACTTTTTATAATTTATTATGAATGTATAATTATTTATCGCAAATATAGTATTTGTAACTAGATTTCGGTATTTAAATCACTTGTTTAGAATTGATGTTCACATTGCACTTACACTAAATACTATTCAATGCATTTGATAAGAATTGGTTTTCAATGCACTTCGTTATAATTGTTTTTCACACAATGCACTTGGTTATAGTTGGTTTTCACACAATGCAATTACATTAAATAAAATTCAATGCACTTGGTTATAATTGGATTTAAATGCACCTTACACAAAATACTATTGATTTCGTTTGTTTTAAATATGTTCGTTTTCATACTATTAATATAATTATCAACTTGTTTATTGCAGACCAGAAACCTCCTCCGCAACAGCATTTTCTCCAGACACCAACTGACCTGGTGGCCGTTGAGGGCAGCACCGTCGACTTGACGTGTCAAATTGGCGCCCTGGCCGGTGACGTGCAATGGAGTAAAGACGGGTTTCTTCTGGGTAAGTCATTTGTTATTTAAGTGTTTTAGTTTTTGTTATCGTGTGTCTACAGGGCATAGCCTAAAATGCAGGAGGTAGGCAGTTACTTCTGTTCGCACAAGGCAGGCATTGAGCACCCGTGAGGGTAATAGTCTGACTACTTCTCCCAGAAGGCACCACCTCCTCAATTTAGGTACTGCCGTTTGAATCATATCCAGATGTGAGAAATTAAACATCGGGATAAGATTAGGACTAATATATTCGAGTCAGAGTCACTCAATTCGAACTTGAATAGTACGTACGTAATCACTATAACTAGTAGTTTTGGCGAGTCGGCGAATACTTTCTTTAACCTGCCGAAGTAATTTCATGCCAAATCCACGATCTCCACGTCAACAGCGATTTACCGTTCGTTCACCAGTTCAATGCGTTCTAAGGAATGGCTATTAACGACTCTGCCATACACATATTCTATTTAATTTATGGATGCACTATTTAAAAGCACCACCAATTCTTCGCCATTTTACAAATTAGAAAGTTAAAAATTCATCACTCCATTAGAATATTAAGAATAAATACAGTAAGAGAGTAAACAACGGTTACTATCCTAAGAATAAATTTATAAATATAGTATACAATTAGAACTTCTTGTTTTTTTTTTAACTCGTTCGAACTTTTATAAAAAGGCAAATTCGGTACAGAGAGAACTACCCAATCCTTTTTAAAATCACGTACAATGACTTAAAATAAACCAATTTTTAAACATACAATAAAAATGGGTACACAAATGTAAAAACGATTATTTTTTCGTTTCTATTCTTCCAAATCAGATGAATCTGATCTTTTATCCATGGTGTAAGAGTCACTTTTTTTAACAATTGTTCATTCGACTCTGTTATCTAACTTTTTCTCCATCAATTATTCTACTTAAGTATTTTACTGAAAACAGTATAAAAAGATTATGTGTTATGAGTAAAACTATGGATTCCTTTCAATAAAAAAGCTTTTTTGTTTCGATGGATACATTCAGGAAATAAATTCAATAGAAAGAATAAATCCGAATAATTTCAAGGTTTTTAGGTTTTGATGTTCTTTTTTTAAGCAGAGACCATTTCGTTTACATTCGTTACAAATAGTGTAATTTGATGCCCTTTATATAAGACATATGAAGAGAAATAATTGAATTTTTTGGAGAGTAACATCTAGAAATGTTCTAGATAAGCTTTATTTCGTTTAAAACATCTATTTTATTGTGAATTTGATACAAAAATTAGCCAAACAAAACTGTATTAAAACAAACAAAACTTATAATTGTCGAAAGAATACGAGAATAATCCTGTACATTATGTTCTTTATTTACAATCATTTCTTTAAAAGATGCCCTAACAGCCAGGTTTGTCGCAGTTACGTCGCTGCAACGTAATTTTTTGTCACTCTAGGTCACAGTCGCAATGTGACAAGTATGTGACATCACAGTGATATCGCGTAAGTCGCCGTCACAATGTGACTGGTATGCGATATCACAGGGATGTGACTATGCGATCTTGCAGTGACATCATATTGTGACTTGTTTGTGATATCGCAGTGATGTCATCTAAATCCCAGTCACAATGGGGATATCCCACAGACGTCGCAATTTGATCTTGTAGTGACATTACATTGTGACAAGTATGTGACATCACAGTGATATCGCGTAAGTCGCCGTCACAATGTGACTGGTATGCGATATCACAGGGATGTAACTATGCGATCTTGCAGTGACATCATATTGTGACTTGTTTGTGATATCGCAGTGATGTCATCTAAATCCCAGTCACAATGGGGATATCCCACAGACGTCGCAATTTGATCTTGTAGTGACATTACATTGTGACAAGTATGTGACATCACAGTGATATCGCGTAAGTCGCCGTCACAATGTGACTGGTATGAGATATCACAGGGATGTGACTATGCGATCTTGCAGTGACATCATATTGTGACTTGTTTGTGATATCGCAGTGATGTCATCTAAATCCCAGTCACAATGGGGATATCCCACAGACGTCGCAATTTGATCTTGTAGTGACATTACATTGTGACATGTATGTGATGACACAGCGATGTCGCTTTAATAACCGTCACAATGTGACTTGTATGTGATATTACAATGTAATATTGCATTGTGTTGTGACTTGTATGTGATATCCCATTTTTGTCCCATACCAATATGGCTGCAACATGATCTTGTGACAAAATTCCTTAGTCCCTATGTGATAAGCCTGTGATCCCCAGCGATGCAGCAGAACAACAAGCAACACAGTTTTCATAGCAAAAACTGTTTATTTTAAAATGAAGGAAGGGAATAGAAAGAGCAGCAGTTTTATCAAACGAAGTTGTTATGCGATATGGGGTAGGGTAGGGTAGATACATATATATTCCGGCTTGTGTGCTTTATGCGATATTAAACCCAAGTGGAACATTTACAATATTTTTGGTTGCCAAAGAGTACATATATGCATAATTCATTATTTCGTCGCTAGAGCAACTCAAAGTAAAGACACATTTATGAAATAATTCGGTGTTGCCAATAAACTTTTTTCGCATCATCACGCTTTGGCAACCAGTATAATAGCCGAATGATCCAGTGGGGTCCTATATTCTAGCTATTTCTAAAATAGCATAAAGGAGGGATGTGTGATGTCAATGTGTTTAACACATAGTGACACAAAACTGTTGTGGCAAATGAAAATAGCACCCTGATTAACACAATGCAAAATTATTTGCCTGATGTCATCAACCTGTTCTAATCGAAGTTGGTGAAGCTAAATCCGTTATTGAGTTGCAGGCTATGCAGTATGCACTCATCCTCAGTTATTGAAAATGTGTCATAGTCTGTTCTTTTTCTGAACTCTTACTTATTGCAGCATCTAAACAACAAAAAACATATCCAGTCGTTGAATGATTGTCTTCTTTATCTCCAACCCATTTAAACCATAGAGCTAATTTAAGAAAGACAGGAGAGAACGTTCCCTATTCCCGCTTGAAGTAACTGTACAGGAGTGGCGGCCATGTTGGATCAAACAAAAAGAATGTCGAGATATTGAGTGGGAAAGCAATTTTTCCCATTTTGCACTTTTCTCTTAAATTGAGCATAAAATCACTGGTACTTGTATAATATGGAATTTAACCTTTTAATCTCTCAAAAAAAAAAACTATTTGGCATAGTTTTAAATTAAAATTACAATCAAAAGAGAAATAAAAGTTTTGGTACTTTACTAAGTTTAAACAGAAGAGTGTTTGTAAAAACACAATTTTTCATTTTATTTTGTAAGCAACTTTTTCTTTTATTTTAATTATAAAAGTGGCATTTCCTATATGAAAATAGTTTAATTATTTTTTATATTAAAAAATGCTACATTACAATTTGTAAAAGATTTTTTTTCCAGAAACTTTATTCATTAAAATTGTAATATTTTAATGAAAAGGCTAATTAAAAGGTTTTGTTAGTATAAATAAATAGAGACAATTTTATAATAAAAATTAAAACCACAACATTTAAAATTGATAAATAAAGTATATTCTTTGTTCAGACACATGCAAACATCATTTTATTTTTCTGTTTTTAAACAAATTTTTATTATTATCTAAATACAAATACATTGATTTACGTAATGACAATTTGTACATTGAAATGAAAGATGAAGAGTTAATTGTAAAATTGAATTGTAAAATTATTAAAAAATAAAATATTGTATATGTGATTGTTTACTCTTTTTATGTATATTCAGTATTTGGCTTAAATGTTGAGAATCAATATATAATATTTAAAACTAAAAAATTCACAATAAATTGAGTGATAAATTCATTAAAATATAAAACGGCACATTTGTATGTTAAATAAAATCTTGCATATATATGATTGATTACTTTTGTTATATTTTTTTATGCAATAATCAGTTGCACATTAGTCACAATCAAAACCCTCTATATAAGATATAAAATACTATCAATTGCTAAGTTGTAGCATTGTTTTCAAAGAGGATACTTTTAAGCTACTTTTTATCATGTCACGAGTTGTTCTGTGTCATGAGAATTTTGCTAATTTCACATTTCTGTCACAATAGTCAGCCAGATCACATTAAGTCCCAATGTGACATTGCTGTGATATGTTCTACACTAAATCACATACTCGTCGCGAAAGTCACCTAAGTCACATACAAGTTACAATGCGGCATTGCTGTACTATCAAGTTCGTCGCGAAAGTCACCTAGGTTACGTACAAGTCATAATGTGACCTTGCTGCGATATCAAGTTCGTCGCTAATTCGCCACGCAAGTCACCTAGGTCGCATACAAGTCACAATGCCACATTGCTGCGATATCAATTTCGTCGCTAATTCGCCACGCAAGTCACCTAGGTCGCATACAAGTCACAATGCCACATTGCTGCGATATCAAGTTTATCGCTAATTCGCCACGCAAGTCAGTTATGTCACATACAAGTCGCAATGCGACATTGCTGCGATATCATCGATATCCATGTAACGTAGAAGATACGTAACAAAAGCGGACATTCAACTTCTATGTGACAAAAAAGTGACTTTGAATGTGACATCGCAGCGATCTTCAGTGACTTGTATGTGATATCGCTTTTCGTCACATACTCGTCACATGGCTGTTAGGGTGGTTACTAAATAAAAAAAAAAGTTTTTTTATTTAGTTTAGTTTTATTTTCTTAAAACTTTTTCTTCACTAACATACTGAAACATACGAGGGATTTTGACGTTTCCTTTTCTTTAAAACTTCTAACATAAGAAAACTGCTTCTCCTCCGTGATAGAATGGTCGGTAAGGCCTTGTTTTGGTGATCGTATGATTTAGGAATCAGAAATCAGTCAAACATAGGGAAGCCCAGGGCTACTTTTCCATGATTTTTTCCCCTTTTTTACTGTATATTTCTTACTTTTATTTATTTTGCGGAAAACATGATGGCTTTGCATTCCTTACACTTCTATCTACTATATAGCATTGCTATACTTTTGCAAAAAGTAAATAAAGTTTTTTTCAACAATTGATTAAATGCAGTCATTTGTAGCTAGCAATAATTTTGAGTTAAGTACGCCATATGTGGGTTATATTTCCCCAGATCGCTAAATATTCATTTTGCAAATTTTCCAACTATTCTTAAAAAGATTTGATGCATGAAAAAAACTTTATAGCTAATTTATTCAAATTTTTATTGTAAACTAAAGTAACCAAGAAGATTATGCTCTTAATGTTTTTTAAATAGATAAGTATAGTTAAAAAAAATGTTAGTTCATTGTATCAAAACTTTAAATTTTTACTTAAAGTCATTATCATCTTATTAGTTTTAACTTAAACAAAATGTGTATCTTCCTCTTTTGTGGAGCCACAGTTTGGTGCTCGTTACTAGAGGTTACCTAAAGTATGGCTAAAAGTTGCACAAAACAACCGCATGCAAGTTTAGCGACATTGTTTCCCATTAAAAAGGCCAGATTCACTTCAAATTTTATGATACACGATATATGTATAATATTCAATTTCTTTGATGCATTTCTGCTTCCTTTCTTGTAAAAAAAACTAAGAGTGATATATAGGGATCTTCAGAAGTGTACGAGTTTATGTCAGCTTTCTTTTTATTACTATGCAGACAATTCTTATTTTGCAGCAACCCTTTTTTTTTGGCATTTTGTACTTCATACAAAGTTATAATGATTGGTTGGCCATGACGCATTGTTTTATACATCAAGTCACCAGTTGTGGTCCCTAAAGGCTCATTTCTAATATAAGGCCAGTTGAAAAACTTGCCCCAAACAATACGTCTGAATTACTATTTAAGAGTCAAACGATAAATAGAATATCTAATAAATTTTAAATATCATTATATAATATCGCAATAAATGCGCTTAGGTACGATTTCAGCAATATAAAATATTTAACAAATAAATTATATTTTTTTTCTGAGAAAACTTGTGTCAAAAACATTTAGCAAAATTTAATCGAATCTTTGCATAACACGATTTTTTTCAAAAATGTGACAAGTTTTTTTTAATTTTTAATCAATTTCTATGCATTTTTAATCGCGTTCTTTAAGAAATAATTAATTCATCTCTACTATACAAAATGAAAAGCTTCACAGAAAATACACCACTCCATTAGGATATTAAGTATAAACGCAATAAGGACAAATAATGTTTACTATTCTAAGAAAAAACTATTTACACTTTCTTAAATTAGCGTCCAAAACTACATAGGAACAACCTAGTGCACTTTAAGTCACAAACAAAACAAGTAGGTTTGTAACAGAATCTGTCACTTAACCCGCTTCCACACAACAGTTATGTTTAACAGGTAAAAAGGCGCCATAACACAGCATTAATTCTATCTTAAACATTTACATGCTAAATTTGGCTAGTTTCATTTATTTTATTTCAAAAATTCAATAATTATTACTTGTTGTTTGCAAAAAATTAATTTATATTTCAAAGAATAAATATGTAGTATTCCTCGCTTTTAAATAAAATTAAAATATTTCATATAAACATACAATGAATCTCGTAGTGAAATATATTTGACGTCATTTCAAACTGATCGATGTCGCAAAAATAAATTTATTTTAATTTATTGTCTAAAAGAATTAGTTTATCGAGCGATTGTTGCGAATGGCAATGGTGATTTAATTCTAATAAAAATGGCTTCCTATGCTTTTTAAATGAGCATTAAATTTTGCAGTATTTTAAATAATTGAAGTACTTCGAATTCAAACTCTTTTCTGAAATTTTCAATGTATTTTAATTTCGTTGCGCTGAATTTTTTGACGTATCACACTTGTCCGTAGCATTTGTAGTTTGGGCTAGGTAAGTAGTGACAGACGGGCGGACTGAACGATTGTAATACCTTCTTTTTTTTACGTTATAAACGTAGTGTGGAAGCTAAATATAAACGTAGCGTGGAAGCTAAAAAAATTCAATTAGCATATTTTTCTTAGTAGTAAATAAAAGGTTATAATTTATCCGTTTTACTGAACTTAATTATTGGTTTTAAATTATCTAAAATCGAAATAAGTAATATATTAAAATCAGAGTCATAAGTAATATATTAAAATCAAAATCATAAGTAATATATTAAAATCAGAATAATAAGTAATATATTAAAATCAGAATAATAAGTAATATATTAAAATCCATTATGGAACATATTGATTGTTAATATACAGACCTTCCTTCAACTACTCTCCTACAAATTTAATTTTTAAATTATAAACTTATACATACATATTTGAATCACCTCTTAACCAAATTATTTTTCAAAAATTAAATCATAACCAGTTAAACCGCGCCAAACATCGAAAATGAAATAAGAACTTTAACATCGAGTAAATACTTGTAAGGCAATTATTCCTCGATGAGTTTACACTCTATTGAAGGGAAATAGGTGCCAAGACGCGGTTATTGCCAATTAGTGTCAGATGGATTAATTTAGTAAGGCAATGAAACGGCGGCCAAATTACGTCCAATTAGCACTTTGGTGGCATGACTTGGCGATTTTACAGTCTGAGGGGCGTTGCTAAATGAAGGGGAACTTTCATTGAGATGCGAGTTTAGAGTGTGCTTAGGGTTTCTCGTCTCTCTTTTAGGGTTTCGGTAGGGAAAGTGTAAGTTTGGAAAGTTAAGATTTAAATGTATTAATGAAATTATTATGGGATGGTATAATTTTGGAGTTTGTCTACAATGCAAAGTATACAATTGTTTTTACCATTATTTCATTTGACCATTTTAAAAAAATAAGACTGTTTTAATTCCTAGTATGTTTATCATAAGATTAAAAAACTTGCAGGTGAGAATTTAAAACAATTTTGATGTTGTGTAATTCATTAGAACTTTCTGGCCCCGCCGTCATGTGATTTTGTATATTGCTGGTAACGTATATACATAGGAGATGTATAATAATTTGACTGTTTTAATGTAAAATTGACATCTCTTACGGCTCTAACACGAACGACTCCAATTGATAAAAAATCTGCAGTCTTTAATCCAACAGACATATTTATGCCGCTCTCTCAGTTCCTCTCTCTTACAGAAATAAATAAATTAATATGCTTGTTTGAGACTCTGAAGCACCAAAATGTGAAATTTAATCTAATATAAAACCTATAATAATGGTGGTGCTATTATTCCCGCAACTTAACCTGTTGCAACACAACTTTTTTTTTTCTCCTTTTGAACCCATTTGGGCTCGACCCTTAGTTCTTCCCAGTTTTTTCGTCCCCAAAATCGCGTTGTTACATTTTTAACTCTAATCTATCTGTATCATATGCAACACTCATTATCCTTCATTAGAGTTGATTCAAAAATCCTCCATCGATTTTTGCATACACATCACTTACACACACACAAGCCATTATTTTAATCTTCGCATCACAGCCGACCTGAAACTGACATTAATTAAAGTGAGTTTCTTGCGAGAACAATAAAGGCCACCCATTTTGGGGATGTTTTACCAGCTAGTCAAAATCCTATAATTTATCGACATGAACAAAACGCCTTTTTTTTGGTGTGTTTAAGCATAATTAATGGGTTACAATTTCCGGCAATATTGGTGAAAACGAATCCATTATTTTTTGGGTGGTTATTTTCCCCTCCTTTGTGCTTTGCGCGCTAAGTCGTTTGTGGTATCCAATCTCTAATTAACAGTCATTACGGTAACGAGGGCACGAAAATATTTTGGAAATTCAAGTGGACCATCCTTTTGACGATTTTGATGCGTGGGGAAAATATATGTATAAAAAAACCTTTTATCTAAAAAAAAATTCGGGGTCAGCATTTATTACTTAACGCTTATTATTTAAATATATGAATTAATGATACTTAAGCTCTACTCGAAAAAAAGCTTAACCATCACTACTAAAATGCAATATTAAAGAATTGTCAATCATGTCCATCATTTGCCAAAGCAAAGCAAGAATGTTCGCTAAGTTTTACTGTATAGCAAGAATAATTTTGTGGCTAAACTAAGATTTTGCATAGAATTATATCTCTAAGGCTTTGTCCATTATTCAACTACAGTACTTTTAGAGTGTGTTGGTTTTCAATCGACGTAATGGTTCTTTGAAGAGTTACTGCCGTGGATTCAAATTGGATTCACATGTGCCCACGTAGCAACATTAGCTAGTTCAAATATAATTTTATAATAAGGTTTTTTGGGCACACTGAACAATTTTGATGGACGTTACTCAGTTAAACTGGTGGTAAAGACAAAGGTAAAATCTGAACATTATTTAACTGTAAACAATGATTAAACAAGTAACGCATTTTGGATTATTATCTTGAAAAATTGAGTATTTTTAGGTAAAAAAATTTCAAAAATACATACCAGCTATTTTTAAAATAGTTTTTAAAAAAATAATAAATACAACTTTCTACGTAACCTCAATATTTAATTTATATAATCAACTATAAGTAATTGTATTGAAAGCAACTAGTATTTTTTTAATATAAATTATTTTTCTGCTTCAAAGACAAGAATGCAACTTGATTCCAAAATAAAATGCTTCAGCACACCAAAAAAAAAACCCGCTTTGTTCTTTTCCGGCCCACTAAAAACTAACTTTTCCGGACAGAATATACATTTCGAGTGGCTTCTTCCAGGACTTTACCTTCAACTTATTTCGAATCACTACCCGAAGGAAAGAAAAAAGTGAACTTAAAAATCCCATGTTACCTTCTTTCGTAATGACGAGTACCAAGAGGATTGTAGATAAGACCAAAAAGTCGGAAGAAGATAAAATAAAAAGGTAAAAAGGGCTTTCCTTTTTATGTATCAATTCCTTGAGCGTCTTTGGTTTTAGATAGAAGAAATTGTCGGCGGAAAACTCTTTTGAATATAAATTCCAACTGGGGACTGAGATTTCTGTAGTATAAAAGGGTTTTGGACACGGTAAAAATGGTGATGGAATGGTCGTTCTATGGGGATGAGAGTGGTTAAGCCGCCGTTTTCCTTAAGCACATATGATAAGAATTTGCTTTAGTTAAAGCACGTAAAGTTGGAGCGTAAGAGTACTTGATGTTATATTATTATACTTTTTTATAAAGTATTTGTTGTTAAAAGATAGGTATGTTTCCTGAACCTGCGATATTATGTTTATTGATAGTTCTAGGTGTAGGAGTTGAATGAAAAATGATGTATATGAACAAAAATATCCTAATGCTTCTCAAGAACTGAAAGGTGACAAGAAATTGCAGACCACCACCAGACTCATCACCGGATATACTCGCACACTTACATTCGTACAGGGACAAAAGGTGTAACATGTGTGCCTCAAGTATATTACACACCAAGCTTCGCCAGACCATCTACTCTCCTGCTTAGATTTGGAGAAGAGTGACTTTATTAAAAACCATGTGCTGGTCTGAGACTTTCTGTGGGTGAACGGTCTTTTGAACTTGGTCTAGACTTGATCTAGATGAAGTGGAATAAGAAACACTAAAATGAAAAATGATATATATCAAAATTTTGGAAGACAAAGTTTTAAAGAGTAAAATTGTGTGTACATTGAGATCGCGTGATTTTTTTTTATTAAGTAATGTTAGAAAATTGATTGAGAAATCACCTTTGCCTTCCTGGCTCTAAGTAGAATTATTTTCTTCAGCTTTAGTAGAAAATATCATATTAAGCCCAACTGAATTTTAAGTAAAACTTTGGAATGGACGAAGTTTAAAAGAGAAAAATTGTGTGCATAAACACTGAGATCGTGTGATATTTTTTTGTTATGTTAGAAAATTGATTTATAAATATTATAATGACATTACACAAAATTTTATGCTGCTCTGTAAAAAAAATAAAAAGGCTCATGTACAGCTGTTTCGATTACGGAGAAACAAAAAAAAGGTGAAACGCTTAATAGAGCTAACTTTTCATGTTGCATTTATTTATTCGCACAAAAAAGGATTCAGAAAAAAGCGGCATAACAATAATTATTGTTTTTTTTTACTAAGAAGTAAATGAAGAAGACCGGTGACAGCTGATCTTGTCTTGAAAGAAACTTACTTTAGATAAATAACTTAAACCCTGTGCTGGAAAGTACTTCGGGGTTTTTGTTTAGATATCTTATTGAATGGTGAATTATACTATGAAAAATATGCCTAATAATTATTTTTGTGAACACTTATTTGTAGTGTATCCAAAAAAAAATTTTTTTTACTAAAATGAAACATTTTAAAACAAAATCAACTACATTTATTTCTTTTCACATTCAAACTATACCAAAAGTATGTAGTTCAAAATGAAAATGTTGTACACATTGAACAACTATATTCAATATTATTTCTCAAAAGGTATAACAAGGGCAAAGAAACAATGCATGATTTACAGTTCTCCTTAGTCTCGACGTTTAGAAAATAAATATGCATTGAGCTGATTCAGAATCGAAACTTTACTTCAATAGAAATTCCTTAACTTCCATCACATTCACAGAAATTTCATTTCCGCAACAAAGTCACTCGCTCCTACTCTTTGAAACTAAGGTTCAGTAGTCGAGACTTTGATTCAAGGAATCGATAAGTACGATTTACCCTAAAGTGCAGTTTATCAAAAATAAAAAAAACATTGTATTGCTGAACATTTCTGGCAGCATAGTTCCCAAGAAATATCCGTAACGCTACGGACAATATATTTAGATAACATATATTTTTTGTATTGCAAAGCAGAGTAAGTTTTTCTTTTAAAGTTACCGACCCAACCTGGTATACAAAATCGAATCAACGACGTAAGAGCCAGGCGTTCTGACTACTAAAACTAAACTAAACTCCTCGGGGCAACAGCCCATTAGTAGGCCAAGGCCTGCCGTGCCCATTTCAGCTTTCGTGACCTAAGGCTCTGGGGTGCTAGGCATATGTCCCGATAAGGTGGTCAGCTTCACGCAGAACCCCCAGTGTTTAGTTCCCAAGCATGCTTGGTACCTATTTTATCGACCCACTTAAGGGATGAAAGGATGGGTCAACTTCGCCCAATCCGGGATTCAATCCCCGGACCTATGGCGTGGCAATGCGAAGCACTACCACGAAGCCACTGGGCCTCAACTACTACCTCTGACTACTTAAAACCAAATAAGACAGGTAAAAAGTATATGCAGCACCTCCTTTACTTAAGGCCATTGGAACTTCTCATACACCATATTGAAGGCATATGAAGATTGTCTATTTACATTTTAGTTTTTATATTCAAACAGAAAAATGTAACCAACTTTAATCAACAAGTGCAAATCCCTATCAGTGGTTACAGATTTAATCTTTTTACATGTAAAATGTCTTTTGACAAATCGAGGTGTAAATTTACAGTAAATTTCTTACAGTAAAAGTCTTAAAAAACGAAATTTTACTGCTGGAAAACAAAAGAAATAGTATTTTTTCTAGCAAAAATTTTACGGTGTATGTTTACAGATAAATTTTGGTAAATTACAAGTGAATAAAAGAAAGATTAATACATTAATATTTTGTTTCCACAAGTATAGTATTTTCACACGCAAATACATCAGACTGTCCCAATCACAAAAATTTGGTTTAAAAAAAATTGAAAACTGTAGATTTGAATAAATAATTGGGAAGTTGTAAAGTTTTAACAATTTTGACAATCTTGTCAACCTGTGAATTAAATAGTGGAACTAACCAACACCTTATATAAAAAAGTCCTCTGCACCAACATTTATACGTGGTTAAAGTAGATCGATCTAGCCAATCACAAAACTAAAACCAAAAACCAATACAGAGACACTTCTTACCAACCCTTGAAAGAAAACCCGATCAGTTAGAGTAAACTCCTTTCTTTACGTCACACATTAAATAGTGACGCCTGCGAAGGCCTTTGGTACAGGAGATATTGTAATTTCTTCTTATCAGTTTTATTGGGTTTTAAGTTATTAGAGTGGACCTATTTTATGAAATAAACTAATTAAAACGCTTCGAAAACAAGGACACCTACAACTTTATAATAATCATATTTAGATAGTGATGCGAGTCGGGTAAATACCCAGTGGGTAAGGTATTTATAAATTGGGTATTTACCTTTGCCCTGGGTAAATATTTTATTTCTTCAATTATTTCCATGCATTGAATACTTTTTTAACTAAATAATGTTATAAGTTCTCATATACACACATAATTCACCACATAAATTCATTACAGACATTGTTCTAAGTGTTCTAAAAATATAGATTCAAAATTATTAATATACCCAAGTCAGAAGCCTGCGACAAATTAATTGCTTTTCTACACAAACATATACAAAACACATTTTCTACAAAACAAATAGTTGTAAAGTAAATATATTCGAAATATTAATGCAGTAAACAGCTTTATAGAAAATCAATTTATACATTATTGAAATAAATGCATATAGTATACATGTTAAAGTGCTATAGCAATTTTCTTGACAGATGAAAATAGCATACGTTAAAGATTTGTTTTAATTAATTAAAGTGATACGAATAACTCAATCAAAAATTAATTTATAACAGAGTTATTATAATGCATAAGTGCCTTAAAGTGTCTTTTAAAATTATATGAGGAGTCCGTATCCGGAATCCTGGGGGAATCCGGGGGGGGGGCGAGGGGGGGGGGGCATAATAAATAATGCATAATTAATACTCATAAATACCAAGGTATTTTACATAACTATATTTAAGTTTCATTTTTGCACGTATTGCAAAGCCCTTTTATTTCTTAGAAAATATTTAATGATACGTTTTCATTTTCCCATTTCAGAGATATGTTATTTACCAACAAGAACATAAATCATTACTACTTCTCATCAATTAATATCCTTTGCTCAGTATCACAATAAAGTGTATTGAAGAATTTAATAAATCCATTATTATTTTAAGGATATTAGATCGTGTTTTGAATATTATTTTCATTTTTATAAATTCATGCCTCGAGGATATTTATTTCAGCAAAGAATCCGATGGATAATAAAATATTTTCTTCAAAAAAATCGTTTATCAAATTTTGAATCGTAATCTTACATAAGACGTTGCAGGATTTTCCCCAACAATAACCATTATTCGTGTGTAAGAAAAATGGTTTCCGAATATAATTGAATCCAGAATTTAAAGAATATACATGTAATTAATGATGAATAATATCACATTCCATGGCATTAAAAAATATCTTCAGTTCGAAAATAATATATAATGAAATGCCTAAGGTTTTGTATACATTTATTTGAGGTGAACAAACATTATATTTTTATACACTAGATAAATAAGATTAAGTAAAAGTATCAGCAAATTAAATCATTAAAGCGTCTTATTTATTTAAATCATCAATTTGAGAAAGCTTACGCTTGGAGAACATCGTGTAATTTAATAAAATTATGATAGAGTTGTTTCGTATCATAAGACTCTAAAATAAATAGTGTATTGAATTCATTACAAATTTACATTATCATAACCTTCTTAATTGAATATGTGATAGATTGATCAACGAAGTCTAACATCTAATCTATTATTGGTATAAATTCATCCAAATTTTTTAAAAGCTTCTCATTTAATATATTCTAATAGTTTGTTGATTTTTGTTATTAGGTAATTAATTATTTTAAGTTTTCATTCAATAATAGCAGGACGTTTAATTGTAAAACGAATATAAAATGGTAATGCTCATAAACGAAAGTCTTACAAAAGAGATGTTCATATTTACCCAATCGTTTTTTTTTAATTATCTAAAATTTATATATTATTATTGAACATAATTTATATACCAACTGAAATTATCATAACGCAAGAAGAAAATCAGTCGTGTTTGAATTTCATTAATTATAAACGATCGCAATTGTTAAAATTGCAAATCAGCCGAGTTGGTTCGGGACAAGCTATCGAACACCAATACTAACCCGAATAAATATCAAAGGAACAAATTGTTTTGTCAGAAAACTTTATAAAGTTACTTAAAAATATATTCATTAATGTTGGAGTAAGTCAATCTCTTTTACCTTTTCATAAAATAAACTCGTCCTGCTTGACGGTTCCGCTCTCTGTTCTGTATGGTGTGATGTGACATAAATGTATAATGTACTTTTCAGAATGATTAAGCTTCTCTTATGTTTCGTACCTGTTTGCTCACTGTTCGTATAAGTTTCTTTTTAATTACGTGATGTTTAACTAATAAAGCCATTTACTATTGTCTGTCTGTGCTTAAACCTTATGGACCCGTAATCCAACAATCAACAGCGAGTTAATAATTTAATTAACACATATTCCACCACCATCATTTCGAACATTTAAACAACCGTCGCGTCGCTAAGAAACTCTTAAACTGGTGGTTCCGATACACTCTCTCTATCTCTTTGCCACGTATAACAACTCCGTGAACAAACCACGTTAGGCTTAGCGGTAACGTCTCCCAGCTTCCGTTCCAAAAATTATCTAAAATCTATAAAGTATTACTGAACAAAAATTACATACCAGTGGAAATCACAACGCAAGAACCAGTATCACAACGCAAGAAGAAAACCAGACATGTTTAAATTTCATTATTTAAAGACAATCGTAATTGTTAAAATTGTAATCAGACTAGTTGCTTCAGGACCAGCTGCAAAACACCAATACTAACCCGAGTCAATATCAAAGGAATAAAATGTTTTGTCAGGAAATCTTTTTATATAGTTAATTAAAAGTATATTCATTAACAATTGAGTTAATAACGTAATTAACACAATTTCCACCACTATTAATTCGCACATTTAAACAACCCTTGCTACGAAACCCTTAAACTGGTGGGTCCCGATGCTATATCTCTCTCTCTTTGCCACAGATAACAACTCCGCGAACAAACCACGTTAGGCTTAGCGATAACGTCTTCCATTTTGGAACACCAAATGAGATGCAAACGCCACGTATCTTCCGCGAGTAAGATGCAATCAGAAAACCATTTGCAACACCCACGACCGTGCTGTTGAATTCAGGAAAGGGAAGAACGGTTGTGCGACACGGAAGCTTTTATTTTATTCCATATTGGACATGATGAAGTGAATTTGACTTGCGGGAAATGGCATCAGTTGGAAAGATTTGAATCTACTGGATGATGGGAAGGTGTGTTGACGTTTTTGAGGAATGGGTTTGAGTTGTATGGATGCAACTTGATGATTTTCTTTTACTTTTGTTTTGTGTTAGAACGAAATGTAGTTTGTTTTCAAAGAGTATAATGTTTAAAGAATCTATCTTCATGTTTTTTTGTACCACCAATTGCATTGTGCATATATAAAATAAAAAGAATCAATTAAGTCATTAACGCCCGGTTTGTGAATACCATTGACATATTCATTACTGAATAAAAACATTACCTTTAAATTTCGTTTTTCGTGTTATAAAAATTTATCCTTAATAAATTTACGCAAAAGTCTTCATTCTTCTTATATTTTGTTTATTTCAATAAAATTATCACACACAAAAAATAATTGAAATGTAGGAACATACCTTTGCAATTGGAATTACGCACCTTTGGCCGAAAATGGGTTAAACAATCAAAATTTAAATCAAATAAACGAGAATTTGACTACTAATAATTCGATAGAAGTCAAGAAATTTTCAGATGTTTTGTTCATAGGCACAACTATTTTTTTCAGTTTTTTACCTTTTGTTCAAAACTGTTCGTCAAACAACCATCTAAAATCTTTTTGAGTAATATGAAGATAATGTAAATTTCAACATCATTAATCAACGCCACATACAATATACATTATTGATATTCTCTTATATTTTTGTGTTATACACATATTAATCAATTTCCTAGTTCCACATAAACCATAAAAATCCTATTTCGATAACTTTTTATTTTCGAATTGCAAAACCAAAATAAGATGAATAAATCATTTTTATGACAAAAGTGATAATATTGTTCCACGAAAGACAAATTGGATATTCATATATTATGACTACATTCCAATTCCCATTGTTGGATGAATTCCCAAATTCCGTTTTCTATCCATCGATTTACCTGAATTACATTGGTCCAGAACAAAGAAGGTGTGTCGGTAATCAACCAATGATTGATGGCGTTTCAAGGACCCCTGCGATTTTGAAATCACCGCAGGGATTCGTTAGGAACTGCTAACACTTTTCTAAGTCCCAAAGGATGTGTTTCTGAAGTTCGGTGTTAATGCATTGTTTTGTGCTGTTTTCATATTGAAACATGTTTGTCGGTACTTTAACTTATAAATGGTTTTGAGGAATATTTTAACGGGTCCTTAATTACTATGAAAATTACTGTCTATTATGTGAAAAGACTTATAGTGGGAAATAAGTTGTTATTTATTAAGTATTGTAAAATTGTCTGAACAGTTTACTTGACATTTTGTTTAACCCTTTTGTCCAAAGCTTACTCTGACAGCTGTGCCAATTACTGTGCCAATACCTCCTGAAGCAAACATGCCTATTCTCTGAATTTTTCGACAAAACTTAGTAAGTATATCCAGGGGTGTCGAAAACTACGCCAAATCTGTAAAATACATTGATTTGATTTGAAAATCTTATTTTGGGATTATTGTTTTTCTCTTATTTCGGTTCACTAGTTCCTCAAAATATAAATAGGAAGAAATCTGTGCATGTATGTGCTCATATGAAGGCTGCATTGGATGTGATCAGCCGATTAGTTAAAAACTTTTAAATGGTTTCACACTGTGCAAATCTAGTTAAAATGTTTATACCTAAAGCCAGAGTCTCAAAAGCATCGTATTCGTTGCGTACTTTACGATCGACCGGCTGCTGTGGAAAAATAACTATAATTACGATATTGCAAATTTTATGCTACATAATAATTATACGCTGTATTAATATTTATGTGACGTAAGGTGATTCTGACGGTCAATAACGATAGTTTCATTAGGGAACTTAAGCTTAAGGGGGAATTGGTGCGCTGGGCAGCGGGTCTCCAAACCAAAGTGCCCCAGTGTAATCCAATGGAGAGAAAAAATATTTTCTAAGCCACATTTATCCGGCTGTATTGAATATTTTTTACGAACGGATTTTTTATCTGATAAATGTAGGTGATTTACCCGACAATGCCACTTTTTTTTAATTGGCTCGAATATATATATATATGTATATATTTTAAATTTTCAAGAAATAATTGTATACCAAATATTCGAAGCAATTTCAAAACGTGCGATCATTGAGACCTGTAAGTTATATACATCTATCATTTAAAATAAACCGTTTATAACACTGGGGCAATTCTGTTTGGAGACCCGCGGTCCAGGGCTCCCGTTCCCCCTTAAAAGGATGAGCACATCGTATACCACCTGGAGCTGGGTAACTATGTGCATAGATGTCCACCTATGTATGTTTTGATGTATTTTGTAATAGTATTACAACCATGAACCTGTTAACAACAATTAGTCCATATAATTATTACAATACAAATTTTACTCATATGTAATTGGACTGCTTTGATAAATGACCACTGGTAGATAATTTGGGCATTGGATAATCGTTTTAGCTCTTTTCAATTTTGTTGATAATTTAATTTACCTCAACAAATATCATTAGCGGTTTTGCATCGTTATGTTGCTCTCTTTCCGAAAGATAAATATACGATGTAGTAAACTGTGCAATTTCTAAGGTATGCTATTTGCTGTTTGTATTTCTGTTATAAGAAAAAAACTTTTTTATGTGTTTTTTGTTTGTTTAAAAGCTTGAATCGCTCTAAATTCTTCGCATGCCTTTATGTTTTTTTAAGATAAATAATACCATGATTTGAAGCAAGATTTTTGACAGATCTTGAAATCTAGAACGATCATTTTCCTGAAAATTTAATCATTATCTATGAATGTTCATTCTGACGCAGTTAGAAGGTAACACTACTGAGATTATAGCGTTTCTGGATTTCAATATTAGTATCATAGTTGTTTTATTATATACTTGCATTGATAACGTTTTTTTTTAATATTTACTTGATAATTTTAATATTCCTAATGTTCAAAATATATATATATTACTTTATAATTTAAGTTTTTAATCCCAGGAGGTGTTTTTATATGACAGCCAGAGCATTCATTAAGAAGAAAACTAATTATGGACACATCAAAATACTTATTTCAATTATGGAGAATTAGTGATTTACCAATAAACTATCAGGTTTTTAATTGTCAAACTTTTTACATCATAAAATTTTATACCTAACTCTTTCAAGTATGAAAAAAGAAGCTTAACGTCTCACAAAAAACCCTATTCAATTAAAGCTTATTGGCGTCCACATAAAATGAAAAGATTTTTTTTATCGCTGAATATCATTTACTTCAATAATCCGAATAATGCTCATTAAAATTCCTAATTAGTAACACAGTGTTTATCGCAGCGCAAACCTAAAACCCACATGAACAACTTTTTCTATGCATAAAACTGCACGGAAAACCAAGTAATAAAATTGCAATTAATAGTAAAAAATCCTTTCGAATTTTTAATATGGATGTGAACTGAAAAACTGCAATATATTTTTTATTCGTTCTTCAAAAAGTATAAATGACTTAATGTCTTTAAAATATGTTTTTATTTTTTATTGATTATACGTTTCGACTATCCAAATTTCACATTTAACTTTCTTTCTATATTAAAATGCTAAAAAAATATAATATTTGTTCAATTAAATTATGGATCCGAAATGTAACTACCGCGGAATAAAAATATGTAGCTACTTAAATGTGGGTCATTTAAGTAATTATTTTTTTAAAAGCAACAAGTAATAAACGATAATTTAAGAAAAAAAAATAAATTTCTTCATTTCTGTAGATACAATACACATATTCGAGTTGTATATATTTTGAATTTTATTATAAAATATTGTATTCTAAAATGTTTAAGGTGACGATCATTTTAGAAGTATTTTATCTTTTTGATACGAGGTGTTTTCTTTCACTAAGGGTTAAAAAATAGTTTTGGTTGTTTTCATTCGACTGTTTACAATTACGTTATCCTAAAAAGTAAAAAAAAATGTTGTACTGTTCTTTTAATTTAATTAAATCTTTATTTTGAAATCTTTAAGCTTTACATTACACATAAAAAACCTGGCTTTCAGCTCAAAATCAGCTTTGAAAAAGAGTTAGATACAAAAACAAACACTTGTGAATAATAAAATTTTAGCCACCATAAAAAAAACTTATAAACAAGCTATCTTTGCCCAAGTGTTGCTGTATCTCTTACTTTGAGATGGACAAAAAAAAGATTAAACAAACTTTCTAATGCTTGAATTTGCATGTTTATCTTCGACTTTCTTGTCACGTATTTGATCAATTTTTCCTATTTTTTTGCTATTCGTGTTTTAAGAAAAACTTATTTAATTTGTAAGCTTATTATTATTTTTATTTTAGTTAATATGTAAGAACACGAATTTAATCGAATGCACCGTTTTTGTCAAAACTTCAAAGCACTGAGAATTGAGAATTTTCGAGGCATCAAACCAAAGAGCATACATTTGTACTCATACACACATACACTGTTAAAATCTGTGTGTGTGTGTGTGGTTTTCACCATAATAATGGTTCCTAGTAGCTGCAACGGCTGTTTGGTGAAAATTTTCATCTTATTTTGGTGATCGGTTGAACCATTTTTCAAGTTTTTGGGAAATAGTATGGTTTAACCAACGCATCAAATGTTCAACCGTGTATATTATCAAGAACGAAGAATGACTGTCCTTAATAATAACCAACACGCAAACCTTAAGTATGGTTTAACAGAATAAGATAAATATTGTAAAACGTTTCACCACACAGACGTTGCAGCTACTAGAAACCATTATACTTTTGCTACTTTTATTTGTGAAACCAAGCACCAAATTTCCAACAGTTTATATTATCAAGAACAAAGAATAACCGTCCTTAATAATAACCAACACTTAACCAACCCATTTTTATATCTATCGGGGAAAGTGTGTAAAATAACGACTGCTAACGAAATTCATCGACGTGCGAGAAAAAAATATCTCCAGCCCATCAAAGACAAACAGAAACCTCTCTAATTAATTCTTAATGTGATCTTCACGACGATGACCTAAAAGTTCTGTAATACAACGGAAGCTGCCTAATATAGAAATAAAAACATTATTACCAATAAAAAAGACTGCTATTATTAATAAAAAACGATGAGTGGCGGTACTGAGACCGATAAGCTTGTCAAAGAGCTGCTAAATGATGGATGGATACGGCTTGTAATGTTACTATGATGAAGTAGGAGATACAGTGTGTTTTTATTAGGAAGGTTTAGTATAGGAGGGTGTAAGGCTAGTTTTATACGGAATGGTTGGGGGGCGGGTAGGTACATATATATTCCGGCTGGTGTGCTTGATCAGAGACCCGCTTATGCTTCGTCAAATGAGACAGACACACAAAGAATTTTTTACTGTCACAGAGAAAGGAATATACACCGAGGGCGAAGGCGGGAATCGAATCCGCACCCGTTACAGCGCGCAGACTGCTAGCGGAATGGTCCAAACCACTCCGCCATCCGGGCCCCTACGGAATGGTTCCGGAAATATGAGCCGTATTAACGGTGTCGGATAACTGCAGTGATAATATAATGAATTGGAAGTGCTGAAAAATTTGCTACGCTGCATTGCGACTGAAGCAGCGTTGCACATTGCTACTCTTCTCTCTAACGGGGTTGCTTTAATGGCGGTCAAGCCTTTGGAGACTTGGCATATTCCCAGAACTGGGGGCCCGAATGGCCGAGTGGTTTGGGCCATTACGTTAGCAGTCTGCGCGCTGTAACGGATGCGGGCTCGATTCTCGCCTTCACCCTGGGTGTATATTTCTTTCTCTGTGACAGTAAAAAATTCTTTCTGTGTCTGTCTTACTTGGCGAAGGCTTCATAAGAGGGTCTCTGATCAAGCACACAAGCCGGAATATATATGTACCTACCCCCCCCCCCCCTCCCAGAACTAAGAGTCATTTTTTGTGGCACCATCTAGGCGACTCCCGCTACCAATTTTGATGTTCAGATTATTTAAAATATGAGCCCTCTGTGGACGATAAAGTATGCCGTGAGAACCCAAGCCACAAATGGGTACTCAAGGGATCTTTTACATTCCAGATAATCATATGACACTACTTGATTGAAAATCGCAAATAAAACTCTCAGTACGGTTTTTTTTCGTCCCATCGCATGTGAATGATTCAATTCGTATATGCGTAAGAGTCATTGACAAAGCAATCCCTCTTACCGTAATTACAGCAAACATTACCGGGACCGTCGAAGAATGAAACAGGTCTTAGGTTTGGTTTTCTTTGTTAAGATTGACTCATAATTGGAAGTCTCAGAAAAGCTGGCATTCACGAAGGGACTGGGTCCACGTACTTAACTTTTTCTCGTCCTTGATTGGTGCCAATTTTACTCTCTTTGCTCAAGTTACATATAAGCACCAATCAAGGAGGAGAAAAATTGTAAGTCCCACGGAATCAGTCCCTTCGTGTATGCATACCTGAAAAAGGCTGTGGTTCAGATTGAAGACTAGACGTCGATATGCTTCTGTTAAGCCGCATTTCTACGCAGAGCTAGTGCAATTCACTTTGCAGACCTGCTTGTGCATTTGTCCCATTGGTTTCTGGAAACCACTGCTGGAGTGACGTTTAACTTATGAGAAATTGTATATAAAAACGACCTAACAAAGGTGCGTTGCAGCTTTTCTTTCTTTTACAAGTCGCCTCCAGCGCGGGCGCTCTTTCGGGATAAATGGTGTATAGGCCAGTCTTAATTTGCTAATTCTTAATTTGTTATGTGTTACTTCGTTTACCAAATTGTTATTGTTCTATTTATTTATTCTGATATTGGTAACTTAATTAAAACTACTTCTATTGTTACTTAAATTTTAACCTAAGAATAATTGCGTAAAGAACCTACTGTTTTCATAATCAATGCCATATTAATTGTCAATAAAATATAGTAATTCCTAGTAATTAAATTGTATTTTCTTGTACATAAATCCCACCCACAGCTTGTCTTGCTAAAAATCTGAAAATAGGTATAGTCTGTGTGTGTAGGGTGTCCGGGTGGCCTAGTGGGTTTGATCGAAGCCCATTACGCTAAAACAGTATGCGCACAGTACCTGGTGCGGGCTCGATTCGCCCCATGTATCGCCCTGGGTGTACTTTCTCTCAATGTTTCAGTAAAAATTCTGTCTGTATCTGTCTTACTTGATAAAGGTTTATAAGTGGGTCTCTGATCAAGCACACAAACCGGAAAATACATGTACCAACCTATCCTTGTGTGTAACTTTGGAAGGTATGTCCTTATGTGTAAAATCTGTGGAGAGATAACTACGAATGCTGAGCGTTTCCTCCTAAGCTACGAACTTAATCCCAGAACCGCGGAGACATCTAAATTATACTGGAATGCAAGTAATCAAATAAATGTACTTTTGACCTTTTATAGAACTCTTGATGAAATCCTTTCGTTTGTGCTCAGCTACTCCTCGTTCTACGTTTTTCTTGTTTCTATTGTTCTGTGTTTCTATTTTATTGTTATTATGTTGTTTGCTATTAAACTTTGTTATTGAGTTTATTTTACTTCCTTGTTTAATTTTTCTTTGGTTGGTTATTGGCCTTATACATATTTTTTCACTTTCTTCTCTTACTTATATTCTGTCTAAGGTTTACTGTTTTATCTGATGGATTGAATTTCCAAACAAAGCCATATGTAAAAACAGATTAAGTATTTTAGTACATGGGGATTAGTGGGTCTGAATTATGGTTATAGGTCAATTCAGCCCTTCATCTCTCTGGGATTGATAAATGAGAACGGAACTTGTTTAGGATGTTAACTGGAGTACCAGACAAACTCAGGTTCAAACAAAATTGCTTTAGATTCGTCAAATATGGTAAGCTTCATCAACGAAGTTGGACGAATGGTTATCGTTTTGAACTTGAGTTAGAATATTCGCTGGCTAAGATTCGTATCCCACTTACTACCAATCTTCTAATAAATCCTATGTGTATTGAAAAAAGTAAACAAATCCACAAGTAGTGACGTAGTTTATTAGTCAATTAACTCACAATTTTTAATCAAGGACATACTCAAAAATTAGTATATAATGCCTATTTCAACTTTTAGATTTCAATTGTTCATTTTTAAGCATGAACATGCTTCAAAACGAACAATTGTCTTGAGTATACGCCTGATTTTAAGAGTAAGAAAAGAAGATGTAGTTAATAACATTCAAAACATCAGTTTGATAAAATGCAAAATTATACATGTTATAATGATAAAGTTATTATGATATTATTATAAATAAATAATGTATTTTATAGAATATAGAAAAGATATCAAAGTGCTTTCGTGAAGATAAATTAGATTCTATATTGTGTAGAACTTATCTGCACTTGCCATTCGTATGCAAATAGGATATAAATAATTATTATGCTTGGCAGACGAAAAAAAATAAATCAAAAGTATTAATTAATAAATTTTACAAGCACCTTTTGTTGCCTTGAAAAGTAGGGGCAAGCTCAAATGTTGTCAAAAAAACGCAATAGGATTAACAGAAATTCTAAATAGTGAAAAGTAAGCAGGGATAATTTAAAAATCTATAGAACATCGATCTTTCAAAGAAAGCTTTTTAAAATCGCTTATTTTTATATCGCATGAAAAGGAAAGCTTTTATAGCGAACGAAAACCTTTGAGTGGCCAGGACGTTTTTAATGGGTTTTATTGTATCCGACACAGAAAGAATGCTAAATAGATTGGAGTAAGTTTTAAAATCTTTTTATCTAGACAACACCAACAAAAAATCCGAATATACGAACTGAATCTTAAATTAGCAATTCCGTGGGTGGGCATATTTTTTTTTTATTTTAGATAGATATTTTTATGAAACCTAAAAATTTTCGTACAAAGTAAAGCGCCGCAATATCATTTTGTTGAAGAAAAAAAAGTGATTGACGTAGAAAAAAACGAATGACAAAAAAATATGCATTTTTTTTATTCTATCTACATATACAATATTTAGATTTAAAAAAATGGAATTTCATATACAGATGACAAAGATGAAAGGATCCTACTCTAAGTGAGTTTTTTTGTATTTTTAATGTTGGTTCGTCACAATTCTAACATTGACTTTCGTTAATTTGGTAAGACAAATATGTGATCTGCAAAAGATTTTTTTTTAAGATAATAATTTAGAAAAATATATTTTTTCCATACGTTGAAAACTCAACTAATTACGAATTTCTACAACAAAGATCAGTGATAAGCAAATGACCAAAGTGGTAACTTTATTATAAATTTTATAGAATTTTTTTAAAAGTATGTATATTTATCTACAGATGTGAATAAATGTTAACTTGTTTCCCTATAGTAAGAAGATGTTATTAAAAACTTAATTATATAATATTTTAGTCAAATGGGTGTTTATAGTATGTTGTTCTAAAATATAATATAAGTTGTTGTAGTATTTTTTAATTAATACTCTCACTCCTTCTCTGATTGGATACATATTTTCCCCTCTAATAATATTAACCTATTGCTAACTGCTATATATGGTACCGTATATCACACTTCGAAGTTACAGAAAACGTACATCAAACTTCATTTACAGTTTAGAATAACAGCAAACTTTTTTTATAGTTTCAATGTTTCACCAAAATGCCACTAACAATTTTGTTAAACCAATGTTAGTAGTTGTCAGAAAGAATATTCCTTTATCTCCAAAATCTCAAAATTTCTTGCAAGTGTCACCCAACTGTGCATCTTTTAAAATTGAAGACGATGTTTAATAATTTCTTTTAAATCCCTGGATAAATAGAATTTACGTAAGAAAGGACGTTCTATTTCTCAGAACCTGTTGTTTGATGGATGTTGCCATTGATGTCAAAAAAATATTTGGATAGAATTATTTTTAGAATGATTTGTTCTCGTAAAAAATATTTTTTTCCATGGTTTCATTGTTATATTTTAAGATTTCATTATATTGTGTTTGGATTCACTACGAGATTCTTTGTATGTTAATATGAAATGTTTTCATTCTATTTAAAAGCGAGGAATATTACATATTTATTCTTTGAAATATTAATTTTTGCAAACGATAAGTAATAATTATTGAATTTTCGAAATAAAATAAATGAAACTAGCCAAATTTAGCATGTAAATGTTTAATATAGAATTAATGCTGTGTTTGGCACCTTTTTACCTGTAAAACATAACTGTTGTGTGGAAGCGGGTTAAGTGACAGATTCTGTTACAAACGTACTTGTTTGGTTCGAAAAGGGTGTTGGACCATCCCTGAAATACATTGAGTATAAAACAACGAAAAAAAAGCATCGAAATATTATTTCTCAGTTATAGCTTAGCCTCATTATAACAGGAATGAAAAAATACCTATATAAAAGATTATTTATCGTGCGATATTTTTAGCGAAATAATACCTTTCTATTTGATGAAATATATATTTACCATTAAAATTTTTCTAAATGTCGATAATATACAGTAAATCTGTTATCCATAATTAGTTACAGTATATGAAAACATATTCTGGTTTCATTTATTTCGTTATTTAACACTCGAAATTTGTGTAACTTAAAAAACGCATTAAAAAAGAATTGTTAAGTTAAGAGCTGAAAGAAAACTATGTTGTCTATAATAATTTCGGTCAGAAACTGCAACTTTCCAACTACAGAGCACTTTCTGCTGAGGATGTGAAACAAACATCGTCGGAATCTATAAACTATGTTTTCTGATATTATAAGCAGATACTTCGAAAAGGCTGTGGTTTACGATTTGGGAGGGTGGTGATCACTGATACTGATAGAGAAGTTGAGTAAACTGGTACATATACGTACTGGTTAACTCTTTCGTTGCGTCAAGACTCGGTACATTCGTACTTTTTTCTCGAGCCTCTTCTGGAAAGCCACTTTGATCATGCTGAATCGATCAAAAAACGAAAAGTTGAAATATACGTTACTAATACATTTACATATACAGTTCTATCCATTTCGGTTACTTTAGAACGGATAATCCCAACTCACTGCTAACAACAACAACACATTTGTTATTTTTTATCCTATTATAACTCTATTTGTAGTGATCGGGCAAAAATATTGTTTTATATTTAATATATATTTCATTACTACAAACATTCGACTATAAAATATTAAAATCATCCAAATATTGTCTTCGAATCTTTAGTATTTTTTACTAAAAATGATAACATGCAGACTGAACATGGCTCGATGGACATAGAAAGTACTATATAGTGTGGGTTAAAGCGTCGAGCCACGGAAGATATCTTCTTGGGTTCTGTCTTTAGCCATCTTATAAACGGATCGCGGAGAAAAAAGCCACCAATAAATAACGCCATGCATATCGAAATGCACAAAGACTGCATTTTTAATCTGTAGCGGTTCAAAGCCAGGACAAGAATCACTAATGCTAGTAGTTTTGACGAGTTGAAGAGCGATTCCTTTCCCCCACCCGAGATAATTAATAGACAATTTAGAGCCATAACTCAGAATAGCGATCCGTTGTAAGTTTACTAGAATACCAGTTCCCGCCACCCTTATTTGTTACACTTTAGGGATGGAAAACCGAAACCGGTTTTTTACCCATGGTTTTGTTAAAAAAAACGGTTTTTTCATGAGGCCGGTCTAAACCGGAAACCGGTTTTCTGCGGGGAAAACCGTCTAAAAACCGGAAATCGGTTTTTTCTCAAAAACCGCCATCAGCGTTTTTTTTTAATTATATAATTTTTTTTAAAAAAAATGTTAGTTTTGCACTATGGTAACGGCATAGATAGCAAATGAGAGAAATTACATTTTTTTTTTTCAAAAAAAGGAAATAGAGATGGAATAATGCAAAGCTTAATAAAAATACTCAAAACGATTAGAAAAACCGGAATAAAAAAGGAGCATTATAAATTTAAATAAAAAGAAAGTAAGAATTAGGAAGAAAACCTTAAACCTAGAACTTAGTTTTCAACAAAACACTTTAAACATTTAAAATTGACTGTGTAAATTGTTTTTGTTTTTTTTTAATTCGAAAGTAAAGTTTAGAAATTAATTTATTTTTTCAATTAATTAATAAGAAACTGAAAAAACTTTTTAAAAAAATGAAAAATTGCTTTTTTGCCATTGAAAAACCGGTTTCGTGGAAACCGGTTTTATAAAACTGGTTTTTAAGGTTCGGTAATTTCCCGGCGTTGTAAAAAAAAGAACGGTTTTTTCTTCTGAAAAACCGCCATCCCTAACGTGTTCTAATTTGGTTGGCGGTGAGTATAGTGAACGAGAGAAGGGTCGCCAATGGTTGTTGCAAGCTTGGCTACTTAAGAAAAGTCAACATATTTTGTAATCATTTTCTAGAAAATAACAATTAAGTGAAATAACTGTTTTCAAAAGTAAAGCATATTTCAACTTTCGCCTGCCCGTCGATATATCTCGTGCGTTTCGAATTCACCCGGGTCACCCAAAACTCTAGAAATCCCGAGTAATCTAGAACAAACACACACGTGCTCTTTTATATGGATAGAACAAAAAAAATAGTTCTTTTTCCATCATCCATTCTTCTTGTCTATGCGGGTTTTTAAAAATGGCGAAGTGACAACTTGTCGGGACTTTAGCGTGCTCTGCGAAAGAAGCGTGTTGGATGTGTTTAGCTTTGTGTTTTGTTGTTTGGGAGTTTGTGCGTTTTGTTTGTTTGTTCTGTTTGTAGTGAAAATAGATAGGGGTGGATGTTATAAAAGAGGTTTCGTTTTTCTTGGGATTGTATGTCGGGATGGTTTTGAGAGGTTTTTGCTAGAAGGATATTTGTTGGTTTCAATTGGATTTTGTGAAGGTTAGATTTTATTTGAGTACCAGCAAATTATACCAGTTCTTCGCAAAGTGTAAAAAATCAGAATGAAACTGCATTCAAACGCCTTTCATTTGCTAAAGGGTAATTCCTCTATTATTGTTTCTTTTCTGTCATTAACATTAATTTAAAATTACTAAATCCATGTCTTGGTTCCTGGGTTAATGATAATTCATGTAAAACACACTGCATTATGCATACTATCAAAATACCAAAATCATCGTTAATATCCATTTAAACGATCTTGGTTATTTTACTCATAATTCCCAGTGGAGCCAAAAATTTAAACTAATGTAACTTTGAGTAAAAATTTCAATTGTATGGCAAAAAAAAATGATTTGGTCGTATTATTGCGATAATAAACAGCTCTAGCGGAATAACCTTCAAAAATAACCAATCAGTATATAAACCTTGGAAAATCATAGTTACAGCCCACAGAGTAGCTCAAATACGCATGTGCCATCAACAGAAGCCCTTAACTTTTTTAGGCAAGTAAAAAAATATTTTAAAAAATTGTGTGTGCCCTTTAGTCTAAAAATGTTGAATTTTTTTGTTTATATTTTAATTTAATAAACCTAATCATTCTTAACTTTTTTAAAAGGGTCAAAATGATTTGACATAGAATTTTCTAATACCAAATCTATATTTATCAGTATAGAAAAAAGTCTTCCTAACCATGCCACACACAAAGCTGCTTTGCAATCACTTATACGCAAATCTGAAGGAACTCTAAGCTTTCGCCCCGTTCAATACAAATTCGCCTCCACTTACGGTATCTGTTTGCAATTTACAAAACCAAAAGAAATGTATCCTCTATTTCTAGTTTTGCTTTGTGCTATTTGTATCCTTCACAGTAAAATAATGTCGTGCTTCACACAACGGATAGATTTACAGATACAATTCTCTTAGTTGTAATCGAAGATATTTTTTATATTCGGGAATAAAGGATGTTTGCTTTTTAAATCCTTGAAAGAAAAGTGTTTGTATTTGAGACTGATTTTGGTGTTTATGAGGTGGGTTTTGTGTTGTGTCTATATAGAATAGAGTTTTGAGAATTGTGGTGGGAATTTAAGAACACCACAAGGGTAAATGATTAAGTGATGCCAGGCAACACCGTAAGATATACCTCATAGCTGTGATGTATGTGCACGATATAACTGTTTTCGTGTAGTTGAATTTTGTTACTTTTTCTGGATTTGCTGGTGACTGTTGTTTGGTTTGTCTTTTGGTACTACACAAAATTAATCTTATATAAATATATCCAAACAATTAGTGCAAGTTCGAAATAGAATAAAGGGTTTCAGGTACACAGAACAAAAATAACCCAAAGCAGAACTGTAAAAATTTGATGCAACGTTTTTCCATGAAATATCCGTATTCAGATTTTCAGCCTTCAGGTTTATGGAATAACTTTCTTAGCATTATATAGGAGTTAAAAAAATTTAGAAGGTAATTTTGCAGCAATTTAACATAAAGAAACGTGTTAGAGTAAAAAGCTTAAAAAATTATTTATGCATGAATGTTAAGAAAAGTTTGGTTTTTTCCCCATAATATGCGAAAGAGATCCGTCATATCCATTAAATAAACGTAAAGATAAGAACTACAATTGTGTATTAATAAATTAAGCTTTCAAATATGTTTAAAATATTTTATAATAAAAATTAACTACTCAAATACTTAATAATATAAATTGACATTTATACTACTGCAACAAGGTTAACTATATTTTACTGCAATTTTCTCTTATATTTCTAGCCACAGTTATATTGATGGTCCAGAAACCTTAGAATTTATTTTATGCCATAAAATTTCCACTTGCGATCTCCAATACAACACATCGATAACACACAAAGCTTCATATTCAAGCATCCTCCACTACTCCCATTGCACCAAATAGCTCCAACCAAAATTTTCACGCCACTAGAAAAAGTTTTTTTTTTCAAAAAAATATCTCCAATCGAAATATTGAACAAAAAGTGAATAAAATCGACCATGAGGGCCAAAAGAAACTTTCGCATTTTCCATCTAAAAATATAAAAATTGATAAGAGGAATTCACCAGAAAAAAACACGAAAACATGAGAGGTGGCGAAAAGTAAAAATATTGAAGAATATATGGCACTGTGGTTTTTAACCTGTTATCCCACTTAAATATTTTCAACATCTATTAAATTACTCTGCTCTTTTATTCATATACAGACAAACCTCATTAATTAATTTATTTCAGGTGACGCATTCCTTTCAGCTTTCATTCATGTCTTCTTTCGATCGGTGATCCGATTTGTGCTATGTTCCCAAGTGTTATTGATTCACCAATTGAGGCCAGTGAAAGAATGTAGTTTTATTCAGCATTTCTGTTGCCACTCAAGACCTGAAACATGCCAATGCAAAACCCAAGGGTCCTACAGAATTAGTTCGCCTTAAACGTCATTTGACTTATTCCGAAATATAGTATGTAACACTGTTTGTAAACATGTCAGGATGGAAAACGCAAAAGTTATATTACTATTATTGCGATTCTATTAAATAGATAATAGCTCGGTTGCATCACTCAGCTACAATTGAAAATGATTATTCGTCGTAAATAGCCCTGAGGCTGTGTCCTGACTACGACATCAAATGCCACAAATGCAACAAAACTTGGCGACCGCCAAGGGCGCCAAGCGATGCAATAGCATGTGGCTGACTCTGCCAAGTCGCCAAGTTTTGTTGCATTTGTGGCATTTGATGTCGTAGTCAGGACACAGCCTTACGACATCATTTGTATCATCGAGGGGCTTGTTTCACGCATTGAGTGGCATCAGTTCCACTGGAAAGAAAATAAAGTTACTAATCGTAACAAGTAGTCGGCCCTTCCGTGGCCGAGTGGTTAGGGCATCAGCCCAGAGATTCAACCTTCTCAGGAGTGCGGGGGTTCGAATCCCACCTACTGCCAGCCATCCTATAAATCGGATCTGTGCTGGAAATAGTAGAAAAATCATCAAGTCATCACGGATGTGCCCGAGTACATCTGGGACAGCGTGCTCGTTAAATCTGTTGGATCCAAAGTCCCGACCGGTGGTACGTACTATGTCTCGTCGGTTCCGTTGGGTGCCCGCTCAGGTCATTGACCGGTCATTGAAGGGTTATGCATTTAAGAGGCATTATTGGCTTTTAGAAGCTCGATAGGAGGCTAAAATGCGCCGAAAACGATTACGTTACAAAATGTGTTTGACAGATTTGTTTGAGTATTTACTTTCGAACTATGAAATATACATATTTTCTGATGATCATATTGTATTTTACGGTACTTGTTTGGAGAAAACTAGGAAATAAAATGAAAGCTATTTGACAATTGATTAACCACGTCTGCAAAATCATAGGTCACTCTTGTTTATACGAGTCAAAAATTTTAGATATTTGAATAAGTTTGAATACTTCCAAAAGTTAGAACGTACGATTAAGGACATACAGATATCAAGCTGTGGGAAATTTGGTTGGCTATACAAATATTTAAAACAAAAGCTTGTGTGAAACCCATTGATATGTCCACTTTACATTTAAATAACAGGCAAATGTAAAGTGAAGCTCCATCAGGAGATCGAAATAGAGGCAAGATCCCTAGCCATAAACTTAAATTGGTCTAGAAACTGAACCTTACTGCATTTATTCTGAATAACGCCAAGTCAAAGCAGTCGAAAGGAAAAAAATTATAATAGGTAAAAACAAAATAGATTTGAAAATGGCAAAATTCAGTTCTAACAACAGATAATATGACATAACAATTTTAAACAAAAACCTTTGGCTCACCGCAGTGTTAATAATTTCATCTTGATCGAAATATGGGGTGAAAAATCAAAACACCTCGAAAGCTTCTAAAAATTCCAAAAAGTTAGTTGTAAAGTAACTAAATCGGTGAAACATGGACCACGAGCTTGGAGAGAGCCCACCATCAAGCGTTCACAAGTCTATTTAAGAGTGGTAGGCTTTGACGAATTTGTTACTGAAAGAAACCGACCGGATTACGAGCTTTATAGCGAAAGGATTAGAATTGAGGGCTAGGGATTGTGAGTAGAGTTTGGCATCAAGTAGTATTCAGTTGACGAAAAAAATATACTTGATGGATCTAGAGGAATGGGCGTATATTGGAGGGTCTCCGGAAATGAAAAGTATTTTCTGTAGATCAGTTGTGGAGGAAAGATCTAAATTTTTGGGTGTTTTGGAAGCGCAGGGAGACCAACTAGATTTTCCCTCTTGAATGTAAAGCAAGACTACCAAGACATTTAAGACATTTGTGCTTGAGAAAAAATTGAGGCTTTTATAATTCCACGAAAGCCAGTTCATTTGCATTACTGGCTTAGAGCGGAAGGTTCCTGGTACTGGTTGTGGTTACTAACTGTCGTCAGTTGGTTTATGTTTGAACCTAATTAAGAGAGACGATTTGGGGTATCCTAAGCAGGCGTATAAAATCGTGATAGCAATACGAACTATTTAAGAATTGAAAGCTGTATTGAAAAAGGAATGGTAAATATTTAGCAGAAGTACAAACGTCTAGTCAAAAGCATGCTGATCGAATTTTTGAAGTTATAGCCAAAAAGGGTTCTTTTACAAAGTATTAATTATGACTGGTCCTATCATTTTGCAACATAATATTTCCATTTTTATTTCATTACATGAAAAGTTAAACATGTATTACGTTTTTATTTTGTTATTTTCATTCTTATTTTATATATTTTCAATAAAAGTATTAATTTCAATGATTTCTTTCAATTATTATATGCTAGGTTGAAATACATGGTGGTTCTATCATTATGCAACGCAGTGTAGCTAGAAAGTTGAATAACTAAACTGTTCTGCGAAATGCAGTACGGCTGTTCACTCTACTAACAAAAAACTAACCAACAATATTTTCTGAGAAGCTCAGTGGCTGAGAGGTATTACGAGTCCGCTTCATAAGCCAAGTTTGCGGGTTCGAGCCCCGGCTGAGTCGTCGAATGTTTTGAATGGGAAAATGGTCGGCACGCATGTCATATGATAATGTGGCATGTAAAAGATCCTTTGAAAACCCATTTGGCTAATGTTCACTTAACAAAATTAAATCTCGGCATACTCGACAACATCCACAGAGAGCTCCGATTCATTGCAATCTGAGCGTAACCATTGGTAGCGAGAGTCGCCTTGATGGTGCCATAAAAAAATGGCTCTCAGTTCTGGGGATAATGCCGAGTCTGCAAAAGCTAAGCCGCCAATAAAGCAGCCCCGTTGGGAAAAAAAAATTATACGAACACTAACACCTAACAATACTGCATATAAAATTGCTAACTAATGTTAATATATCTTTGATTTCAAACAGAACTAAATAATAGACATAACAGATTTTATCAACAACAAAACTCCCTTTTTGCTGAACATATTCAATATAAAATAACTTCTCCAAAAAACTCTTCTCCAAAAAACTCTTATCCAAAAAACTCTTCTCCAAAAAACTCCAGTATTTTCTCTCCAAAAAGCACTCTGTCCGTTTCTCGATCATCGAAGAATGAGGGGTTGACGAGCGTTGGGGAGCAGGAGCGAGTGACCATTAGAGAAGCAGCTATGTCTAGAGCATTTAGAGAGGAAAGGCTTTCCGATGTGTTCTGATAACTGATATGTGCAGGACGGCTTGTTAACGCGGGGATTTTATGTGTTGGCAGTTATTTTATATTGAATTTGTCCAGGGTAGGGGGAGTTATGTTGTTGGTTAAATAGTTGTTTTTTATTATTTAGTTCTGTTTGAAAAATCAAAAGATATTAACTAAAATATTTCATTCGTTCGGAAACGAGGAATTTGAATTATTAATTAGATATGTGTGTAGTATTTTTAGTCTGCTAGAAATAAAGATCTAAATTTTTTTAAAACCTTTAAAGTACAAACCAGAATAGTTATAAACCCATAAGATTTTTTGTTTGTAAAATAGTTCTGAAAGCAGCAATTTGACACATTAAGTACATTTCGTGCTAATAAACACTATTTAACGCTTACTATTTTACATATTCGTGATATTTCGAGCCATTTAAGTTCATTTAAGCTATGTCTAGAGCACTTAGAGCGGAAGGCATCCCGATGTGTTCTGATAACTGATATGTGCATGACTGTTTGTTAACGCTGGGATTTTATGTTGGCAGTTATTTTATATTGAATATGTTTAGTGTATGAGGAGTTTTGTTGCTGGTGTTAGAGTTACTAAATATGTGTTGTTTATTATTTACGAAGATATTAATCATAATATTTCAATCGTTTGGAAACAGGGAATGTTAATTATTTATACTCAATTAAAAAGGAAACTATTGAAAACGAAATGTGTTATTAGCATATTATTTTTTTACAAGCCAATTTAAATAAATTTCATTGTCTTCTTCAACATTTTAATTAATTTAATTAATCTTCAAACAGTTTAAATTTGTTCCGAAAAATTTGGGGAAATTTTTGAACTAACTTTGACATATCAAAATCAGAAACAATTATTATGGATGGAATTTGTTGGGGTTTATAATTATTTAGTTTGAGTTATTAATTTAAGGCTTAATAAGTTAATTTTAAAGTAATGAAGGATGTTATTAAGAAGCATCGTTGATGAAATTATAATAACAAATTTTTCATAAAATTTTGTTTGTATGACATTTTTTACACGCTATCGACATCAAAACTAATTAAAAAATGAAAGTTAAAAATTTATATAATAAATTACTATTTACTAAACAAAGAAGCTTATAAATTAATTTTTCAATGAAACATAATGTGTAATCTATTAAATTCCTTAAAGTCATTTTCTATCAACAGTTTGGAATTATCAACAGTTACAAATTATTTTCGGGAGACTTTTATTAAAAACTTACCAAATACTGAAAAAAAATATTTATTTAAATTAATTCTGTTAGAAATACAAATCGGTTTTTTTTTACTTGTGTTGTGTTGGGCACTGTTGAGTTGTTGTATATGTTACATTGGGAAACTTGCTGTTACCAGGTAAGTCGGAGACCTGTAAGGAACATAGATATCACACGCTAACGCCGTCGGGACTTTGGACTCCACAGGTTTACTTATGGCCAAAGTGTACTCGAGAAGAGTGAATAATTTTTTTTCGTCAATAATTAACGTTGTTTTCATCATGAATATTATCGGATATCATATGCAAAATTGTAGATATTCTCTGAATAATTTATTTGATTTATAAATCCTACGTAAGCCGTTCAGTCGTATGACTCGAACTCAAGTCTATCGACGAAAGCCACATCCTCAAGGCATACCCCTTAATCATTCGACCATGAGGACCCCGAGTGAATGGGTAGATAATATGAACCAATATTTTTTCTACTCCATTCTTCCATACATTTCTCTTTCGCAAAAATATATATTAAAAACTATATAAATCAGCTTTACACCCATTGTAAAAAACGACAAATTTTAGGGAAATATCGAAGGTTTAAAATCGTTTAGCTTACTTAATGTTCTAGAACCGTATTCTTTATACTCGTTTATAGTTGACAACCGTTTTCTCCAACACATGTTATCATTAACTTCACCTTGGAGCTGTTAATTTTTTTTTAATTGGGAATATGGGAAAGCATGGGAGAAATAATGCAGGTGAAAGTGATAAGAAGAGCAGAAAAGTGACACTTTCTAGTTTACTCTTGTTGGAATGTATCTGCCGTATTTAATATGAGAAGTTTATGCAGATTTTATCAGATAAAACCTTTATTTAACTGGAATTTACCTTATTTAAACGGAATTCATCGTATTCAATACACAAAGTTTTATTTTTCACGCTCATATATTCTTGCAATTTAAATGTCAGTTTAAAATCTTAAATTTTACGGGGTTTCTTGCACAGCACAAACAATAACGTCTTCGGAAAAAAATATCAAACGGCATTCCGAACTTAATTTCTACAATACATTAATTGAAAGGAATTAAAATAGTTTTTTATTTATAAATATGTTAAATATTCTTGTAAATAAGCAACTGTGTAAATATTGTGCCACATAATAACCTTCACCCGGTTAATTCCACGTAAATACATCCCACAAGTGAATTTTTTTTTAAAAAATTATTCCAGAGTTGAAACTTTTATATGTGATTTAGAAAAGTTTGAATTGTAAAAATTTTACATCAAAAACTATTATTGTTTTTATCTGTGGAAACACTGAAGTTTCAAAGTGGCTGCTTTTTTAAAAGCATGTGGGTTACGGTTTTTCATCATTTTGAATTCTTGAATTTTAAGTTAAGTGTTATTTTTTATCAGATTTTTTGGTAAAATTATTAAAATACATTTTAATAACTATCTTAAAAACACATATTTAATCGGCATTTATAAATAAAAGTTACTTAATTTGAAAGATAAAAACCCCTGTTTTGACTGTAGTGCAAGTCACGAAAAGATATAAAAGTTTCTATAACTATTAAAATAAAGCTTTGCTTCAAAATTTTTAAGATTTTTTTTTTATTAACCTCTGTGTAATTCCACATCTTTAAAATTTAAAATAAAAAGTATTTTCTCGATTTATAAAACATTTTAACTTTGTAGTATCAGTCATAACGTATTATCAGTCACAACTTCTGTTTGATTTATCTGTTGTAGATAAGCTATAATATTTGTAAAATACTTATAATTTGTTAAATTTGATAAATCAGAAGCTGAAAAGATAGAGCAAAGAGAAATACTTTAGGATGTGGTAAATTTCAAAACTTTAAAAGCAAATACCACTTTACGGACAACACTTCAATTAAAAGTATTCCACCTCTATTGCAATGTTCCAACCGTGTGACAATATTGAATTGTAATTATCTTCCACCAATCATAGTCATCTTTGCCTTCAGTCACTGTAAAGGACCAATTGATGGATTTGGTGATACAATGAAGAGGTGATAAAAGAAGTCGCACTTTCCAGGAAAATTGACCCACATTCTGCTAAAGATTTCTTTACTTTTTCATAAGAAATCTGCCCAAACATAACACTATTGTAGTTTACTGACAACTGCGTAAAAGGAAAGGCGAAATAAGTAGATAAATGATATTTGCTCATCAAAAGGAAAATGAATATTTCCGATTCCTGACACTCAATAATTGCACTGGTTTTTTTTAATTAGACAAATACCTACTTAAAATTGTCAATGTTTCATTAAATCCCCAAAAATACTACGCGAATGATTTAACAAATGGTAATTGTAAAGGTAAATGCCTCCCAACGAAATTCTGAAAACGAATTTGATGCTGGAAATCGGGCTTTAGTTCCTTTTGTAGGAAAAATTATCATTAAATATTTTTTGGGGCAAATGTTAAATAAAGATGTTTATTCAATAAGAGTGAAACATCTGCAATGGTAGGGAAGTCTATTGCATGGCCTGAGAAGGAAGATTTTTTTAGACATTTCTATTGAAGAAGGAATTAAGAAATTACCAGAAAACAACTTTGGTGGACGTTGTGTAACTTTTGCTAACTATGATTTTACCGTGTATGTTATTCTTTACTTACCATGTTCAAAATTATTATTATATGTTATGTTATTATTACCTTAATTTCCATATCTGTGATACAATTCACATGATGTAGTGTAAGTCACAAATTGAATGCATTGTAAGCGCACAAATATGTTCATAGATTATTTTCTTTGATAGTTCTACACTTGTTTGTGATTAAATTTTGAAGTTTTGAACATTATGCTTAAAATAAGCACTGGTAGAATGTTGATTTACTGCACTATGAAGAAGAAATTTGGAGTTTTAATTGATAACCAAAAGTCGACTACTTTTCATGTAGTGTAAGTCACATCGTGACATTTTGATTATTTTTAGTAAAATACTAAATGAAATATGTTTTTACAGATTGCTAAAAACACTATATGTTCAGGGGTAAACTGACATGCAATATTTTTTTTAAAATAAATATAAGATAATTATGAACTATGCAAACAATATTTGTTAAATCGTCAAATGTAGTGTAAGTCACGCATGGAAATGCCCACCCGTCTCTTTCAAAAGGAAAGGTGACCACTGGCTTTTTTTTTCTAACTGTTACTGTGTCGCGGGGCAAGCCCTTGCAACCGTTTTGAGAATGGGGCGTTTGCGATGCGAGTGGCGAAAGAATCCTGCCTTAGCATCGGCAAGTATGGCCAGGATCTTAAATTCCTCATCGAGGGTTCGTGGATAAACCTTAACGAACTTGTGATAAGGTTTGCAGCCTATATCACCTCCCACTGCATCGCGAACGCGGAGGCAGATTGCATCGCCGATATCTCCTCCGAGAAAAAAATCGGGTCAGGTCTGCGTGCCGCCTGGAATTGGGCATCAGGGGTCTTTGAGTCAACCGCCTCCGGGAATTGGGCATCCGGTTTGGCTTGACCTTCTTAGCCGTCGGGACATCCCGTGCTTCCCTCCTGGGACCGGGCTTCCGAGCTTCCCTCCGGGAATGGGGCATCCGGGGTTACAGTCCCTGCCGCCGGGAATTGGGCATCCGACGGCAGCTCTATGGACTCGGCCAAGGGCTGGTACTTGTTATAAGTAGGGATGTTGGCCTGGAATTGGGCATCAGGCGCTTTTGAATCAACCGCCTTCGGGAATTGGGCATCCGAATTTAGCTTGATTTTCTTGGCCGCCGGGACATCCGTGTTTCCCTCCTGGGACCGGGCGTCCGGGTTTCCCTCCGGGAATTTGGGGCATCCGGGGTTACAGACCCTGCCGTCGGGATTGGGCATCCGACGACAGTTCCATGGTCTCGGCCAAGGGCTGGATTGTGGCCACGACCTGTGGCTCATCAGGAAATCCATTAATCGCATCAGCTTTAAGCTGATTGATACGTGCTGGTTCCAGTAGATCATCATTTTTTTCAATAATATGATTGATCATATCCCATGAAAGGTATGGGATCCGAACATTAAAATCTTAATGCGTTCGCGAGCAGTGCGAAATCCATAGCTTCAAAAATATGATTGGCTAAGTTCTTGGAGGAGGGCCGGGGAAGCTTCCCTTTCCTCCTTCGACATCATAGCAAGAGCCAACCTTTCAGCCTCTTTGGTGCGCTCCATCTCGATGATGATAATGTGATGAATGATGAATGACTGTTACTGTTTCTTATCAAATCCCGCTGTATACTTGCTGGGTTGCCAAAAGAAGTTGGCGCTTTTTCTTTGAGTGTTTTGGCGTGATTTAAAGAGACCTTTCATTTTATTTTCGGACCTTGATTTTAAATACACACAGGTGTCTTTTAAATACGTATATGTGTGATTGTATTTGAATAAATAAATCGTCTCCTTTATCCCGAATTGTTTTTGGTAGTAGTATAAATTAATAATTATTAGGTTAAAAAAATAATTATTCGTTTTGTACTTTTTTAGTAATTATTCACAAACTAAAGATGGCAGCACTAACGGCATTTAAATATCTAAACAAAAAAAATTGTTTTAATTATAACTTTTAATATTTAAAATTATACTTATTAATTGTTTTAATGGCAAAATAACTTTCTTCTGTATTTTATAAGTTTTCGTGAGTATACGTCGTATACTTTATTTAAAAAACAGGGGCCAAAGTTTCCCCATTGGAATTGCATCGAGATGTGTTACCATACAAGACTCTTAAATGGTCCCATCTAAACCCGATTCTGCAGACAGCTCACAATAAAAAGTTCCTAAATCAAAAAACCGCAACATGGAACAATCTGCGCCCCGCACATAAAAACCAAACCATGTTTTCTTCTACAACAGAGACCCTAAAAAAACTATAAACACAGCAACAAAAACTGATATTCTTGGCTATTCCTATGGTCACTCTCGCATTCCCTATTCCCTTAACAAAAGGATAAATGTCACCCCTGAGACTGTTTACGGTCTGTTGTTTTCGAATGATAAATTAATGGAACTAACGAAATACCCTATTTTCTTTTCACCGGACAAGATTCCATCTACTGTTCCTTTTTTTGAAGTTCTTATACTCTCTCTTTCCTTATCTGGATTTTTTTATTGTATGTCTGCAAAATGTTCAACGATAGCAATGAAAAAAAAGTTTTGTTTCTGGTGTAGGAGAAAAAAAAACACAGGAATTATTTGTAGATCAGTGTCTTTTCAATGAAATGGCTAAAAAAATGGCTTTCTCCTGCTTTTCTTTTATTGCTGATATCTCGATGGTATTTGATTGGTATGTTGTATTAATTTTGGTGGGTATTGGTAAAGTAAGGCGTAAGTTAACGTTTTCATTTCAATTCATCACGGAGCACAATTGTACAAAAAATGAATTTAGTAGCGATATATTACTTAAGGTTTACCGCTATGTTTCTGGTACTGTATCTCATAAGCTTAAACAAACGTAAAGATGACATTTTTCTTTCGCAATTGAACTTATATAAATTGTAATTGTTTCCCCCTAATGTTTTCTTTATGATATTTTATTATAGAATAAAAAAATTACAAGTATTGCATTAGCTTTTGCTGATTAATAATAATCCGACAAAAAAAACTTTGTTTATTTGACTATATACTTTTAATTCGAATCGTAAAAGGTCCGAGAAAACCATGGGGTCAAATATCATGCTCACTACTCTCAAAATATGACGTTTTTGTTAGAACTGGGGTTGAAATGACAGTAATTAAATTTCTTATACCAAAAAAAAAGCGTATCTTTTTCAGGATTCCAACCTAAGCCCAAAACTTTAAGAGGGAAGTCACTTTGGGCTAGATATTTTTACTCTCACTGTTTTCGTTTTCTACATGTATATCTGATTCTCCCCACATTTCACGAAGCTGTTTTACTATTACTCTGCCATTTCCGTAAATCCATACCTGCGTCCTTAAATATCTGTACACATTCGAGACTAGTTTGGAACGCAGTTTCAACTGTTTTCTGCCCACTTATTAAATCATCGACGTACAAATTTTGATTTAAAATTTTAAAAAGTTTAATGGTAAACTCTTAGCATACTTCTTAATATGTTCCTTTATTGTAGCCGCTAACAAAAAAGGAGAACAATTAATACCGAATAACACGCTGCAAAATCTATAAATAATTGGATTTTCCTCACTAAGATCGTTGACCCAAAAAAATCTAGATACATCTTTATCATTCTGATCAAGTTGCAATTGAAGGAAAGCTTGGAGTATGTCTGCGGTAAATGCAAATGGGATTCTATCTAAATTTAAGCAACAAATCCAAAATATCAGGGTACAAATTGGGTCCAACATGGAGACAGTCATTCAACGATAACTGATTTTTTTTCATGGCTAGAAGCATCGAACACAACCCTCACACGACTGTTTTTTTTATCACTTCTAATAACTGCTCGGTGCGGTGGTAAATAAAATTCAACCCCTTTTGAATGCTTTCTTTTTCAACCCTTTCTATTATACCTTCGCTTTCATAACCCTGAATTACATCTTTATACTCATTATAGAGATCCAAATCATTTAAGAAACGCAAACGCAATCTACGAAATCTTTCTGACGCCACTTCAAAATTGCTTTTTAACATTTCCTTGGCATTATCCTTCCACAAAAGATTTACTGTGTATCTACTACCATCAAATTTAAGATTTGATCTGAATTTTTCTAACTGTTCATTTTCACAAGAAGAATCACCTTTATCAATAATCCCTAAACATTCCAGATCATGAAAACTTAGATAAATCATTCAATAACACTGCATTGCCAACAACAATTGAAAATGTTTGGCTTACACTACTTTCAAACTCACATCCCGCCACGAGCCATCCCAGATGGGATTTTATTGCCATTAAGTGTGGAGATATTTTAACTCTCTCGCTCAGCACAACATCCCAGAAAACATCGGCACCCAACAGTATTTCGCAATCACACGTCTCCCCCTCACTAGAACTAACGTCTGCAAAATCCATTCCTAATTCTTTCATTTTATTTATTACTCCCTCCGACGGCGGAAGAATGGGAGCCGAACTTATTGTGTCAGTCATTAGACATTCAACTGTTTTTTTCCAATTTTGTTTCTTATTTTGCAGCATAACGCGAACAACCGGATAAACTTTTTGTTTGGCACTTTTTGCACCAAATGCGAAAAACCGAAAGATTCTCATGTCTAATTGGATTTAAATGCAAGTCCCTTGCCAATGACTCACTGATAAATGTGCGATGCGAACCCTGGTCGAGAAGAATACGAGCAAATTTACTATCGCTGTCTGATTTTGCGATTGCTGTGCATGTCTGTAAAATAACCTTTCTCGATCCGACTATGTTACTGTGACATTGGGACACTGGGCTGAACGATTGAGTTTCGTTTTTCTTTTTGTTCTGCTACAGATACTGATACATTATTGCAAATTGACTCGTGGTGGGATCTTAATCCACATTTACAATTACTTTTGTTTCTGCAATTTCGCCAACCATGAAATTTATTGAAACATGTAAGGCATCTAAATTCCTTTTTCACCTTCGCCAATTTATCTTCTAACTTAACCTCAGTACATTTAAATTTATCATGTGTTTATTGCAGAACAAGCAGTTCAAAATAGTAGCAGTATTAAATGCAGCAGCTGACGAATTGTTGTACCTACGATAATTTTGGTGGTCAGACCTGCCTCTACCTCTTTGATAATTTTGATAATTAGTACACTGACTCGTAAGCGTGATTGCCGATTCTCGACATTCTACCTCATTTCGTATATACTCAATAAGCTCATTAATGTTAAACTCGTCCCTAGAACTTCTTTTACGATTATATTCCAATCCCATTTCATCAGGAATTTTCTCTAATATTATAGGGCACAATAAACTACCGTAAGATCCTGCAGTAACATTTAAAGAGCCTAAACTACGAATATGTACTTCGCACCGTGTCATAAAAACTTACGTAAACCCTTAACATCACGTACATCTTTTACACTCTGAATGTCGAGCAATTTTTTCATATGTGCACCAATTATTAAATCTGTACGACCAAATCGATCTTTAAGCAACTTGAGTGCTGAGTTTATAATTTTCCGGTGTCAAAGCAAAACCAGAAACGGCACTCAGGGCTGTCCCACCAAGATAACTCTTAAGATACGTAAACTTCTCTATTTTACTTAAAAACTCATTACTATGAATGGCATTATCGTATTGATTATAAAACTCAAGCCAATTTATGGCATCACCATAAAACTTAGAAATTACCGTCGGTAATTTAACTAATTGCTGCTTAATACTGCTGTCATTAATAACCAATTCATTTGGATGTACACCACGTGGCATCTGAGTGCCATATTCATAATGTACATTTTCTGACGTTGTTTCAGTAACGGGAGCGGAACTCTGCTTTGAATTTCTATTTGCTACATATATTTCTATCTTACCACGATATTTCACAATTTTCTCGAAATATTCTTCACTAGCCAAAGCATCAGTTTCGATTTCTTCTATGTCCAAAAGACCAAAAATTTGGTCGTCAATATCCTTTAAAGAACTATTTTTGTCTTTTAACTGATCCTATAACTTTTTAAATCCTCACATTGGTTATCCAATGTGTACTGATCGTCTAATTCGGCCACAAAAGTATTTTCTATCTTAGTAATTAATTTACTCGTGGCCGTCCTAATAGCGGACCGTTTTCTCTTTAACATCAAAGCAGAATCCAGTTCACCGTCATTTACATCACCAGTTTTCATTTTGATAACTATTTCACTAACTAACACTAATTCAAAATAATTGAAATAGTAAAACGTAACTAAAACCAAAATCAAACTACTTACAATATTACAAGGTGCGCGTGTCACTCAGTAGCTCACTATTACCCTAAAAAATACACACCATATACTACCAAAAATACACACCATATATCTACCTACCCCCTTGGGTTAATTTTAAGTTGACGGTGCTTCTGTCGCCAAGGGATTTGGCGCTTTTGTTGGGAGCGATAAACAATTTTTTTTGGTGATGCGGCATTTTCTGGTGAAATACGTTGTGGAATCTTTGTTGTGGCTAGGTGGCGCTGGTTATACTTGAGCGGATGTTAGGCGCGTGGGATTTTTTGTTCTAAATTAATTATTGTCCAATCGCTGGCGCTGGTGATATTTGCGCGGAATTTAGGTTGCGCGGATGATATGCGCGTGAGATTTATTTGTATTCTACAAATTACTTTTTGTTCTATCGTCATTTCGTGAGGTTTTTCGTTTTTCGTTTGCGTTTGGCTTTTGAACATCCGATTATTATGGATGGTGCTTATTTAAATTCGGAATTTTTTGCAAAACTAAATAAATTTATTTTTGATTTACTTTGTAAATTAAAAATTGCCCGGGCCCCAAACGAGTGTTTAGGCTTTCAATGGCCCTACAGTACTGCCCCATGTAGGATACTGATGTTTTTTAGAGAAAACAAAATTGCCCGGGGCCCCAAACGAGTGTTTAGGCTTTCAATGGGCCCTACAGTACTGCCCCATGTAGGATACTGATGTTTTTTAGAGAAAACAAAATTGCCCGGGGCCCCAAACGAGTGTTTAGGCTTTCAATGGGCCCTACAGTACTGCCCCATGTAGGATACTGATGTTTTACATATAACAACAAGATTTTCTAACAATGTACCAAAATTAAATGTAATTTTATAACCCTCACTTATATAAATGGAAGTATATTAGTTAAAATAAATATTTAACAATAAAATCAGAACTGAGTGTGAAAACTGATTGTAAACTTGTTTTGAGATCAATAAGAAGTTATCTATGTTTTAAAATCTATCAACATATAAAGTAATAAAAATATATTTTTGAAATCATTTTTTTCTGAAATAAACTCAGTTTAAATTGAATATTTAATCATATTCAACCCGTAATACATTCCTTATAATCAAGCTTAAGTGTCCAGAAAACTAGCATACATATTTTTTGTTTTCATATAATGCATTTACAACATTTCTTAAAAAAACAACTATGCGTCTTAAATATTAATTCCAATATAGACCAGCTATAAAAATGTCACTTAACTGATAATTATATTACTTTATCATCTCTAGCTGAGTTAAGAATAAATGCCAAGACGAAATGAGACACTGATTGTTCTTTATCACTACTGTGAATGAGTTAATGGAAAATACAAACCCCAGAGATGTCATCAGAACGTTGGAATAGGACATTTATGTTTCTTTATCAGAAAAAAAAATATTATTTACTTTATTGCATAAAACTGTTATATGATAAGTCAATATATTTTATTATTTTCGACGACAATGATTCAACAAAACCTTCAATTCACATTTGGTTATTGGACATTGGTCGCATTGGTTATTTGGCAAAAGCATATTTAATTGTGTATGCAAGGGACTATGAGTATACACAAAGAATTTCATTTGTCCATTTAGCTTCCACATTACGTTTATAATTTAAAAGCGAAAGGTATTACAATCGTTCAGTCCGTCTGTTGGTCTGTCTGTCATCCATATTCACAGAAAGAACCAAAAGTCTCAAAAACAAGGATGTATTAGAATTAAGTAAAATATCAATAAAAGCTATATATCCCAAATTTCATTAAAAACTTTTAAGTAAAAGTTAAATTTAAAAAAAGCAAAAAATATATATATTCTCCATTTGTTTAACAAAAAAAAATATGTTTTTAGTCAATATTTCTACTGTTGCCATTTTGTCAAACGGCAGAAGAAACTAGATTTAAAATAAACCTTAAAGGAATATTTATTTTGGTAATGTAAATTGGTTTGGAAGTATGTCGTAGTATATAAGACAATTGAGTTATTTTGATGGTTCATAATAAGTGTATTAAGAAAACGGAGAAGAGGTAGTTATAATTCGTTCATTGCATAAATATGTTGGCCATTTGTTAAATTTATTTTTCAGAAAATATAAAATGCGATGATATGATGAGTTTCACATTTTTATAGTAAGAAAATGCACTATTTTTATATTCTTTGAAACGCAAATTAATTTAGCAAACTATAATTAATATTAATTGAATTTGAAATGATAAAATAATTGAAAATATCCAATAATAGTGACTAAAAGTTGTAATTACTACCGAATGCTGTGTTTGGTGATTTTGTTTATAAGATTTATATAGCAAGTGAGTGGAAACGGTTTTAGGTGACAGTTACTCTTACAAATTTTTTTAGCTACCACAATACGTTTATAACGTTAAAAGTGAAAGTTTCTATAAAGAATGTGCATGTCTATCCGTAACCACTTTAACAACTCAAACAATAAACGGTAAAAATAAGTGTGTATATTTAAAATTTAAAAAGAAAAACTAAAAATTAAAAGCCATTTAAATAACCAGAGAAGGCTATTTTCAATCAATATTTCTAACCAATTCATCAAACCTGTGGGAAATTTTATGCAATTAAAAATAAAATAGAATTTAAAGAAATATTTATTTGTGTGATATAAATAAGTTTAAAATGACGTTATAGTGTACATTGTGTCGCGATGGGGTGACCTTTGGATAGTGCATTGCGTAAATATAAAAATGTGTGAATCCATAATGTCTAAAATGGTTCATCGTACTTATTTAATTTTAACTATAAAACAAACAAAAATACAAGATATCTATGTATGGTAATTAAAAGACTAATGTCAGGTACATAAAATAAGCAATTTCACTTAAAGGCATCATTAACAAACAAATCTATTTAGTACCTCCAACAATGAAAGTAGTGTTATAAAAAAAAAACTCTTCATATCGAACAAAACTACTTAAATCTAACATCTTTAAAAACAAGATAAAACTATTGTTATGTATCTAAAAAACGAGAAATATCTTTTAAAATTGTATCGCGTCGTGGTTATCTTTCCCACCATCTACAAAGATAATAAGATGGGCAACAAAAGACCTGAAACTTTTAATTAAATTGAGAAAAGCCTTTTCTTTGTAGTACGACGTGCGCATCCTATATTTTCGCACAAAACGGAAGGCAAGTGTTCTCAACATCCTGATATTGATCAATTGTGTAGGACTATTCTTTATATTTGAATATGAATAGAATTTCTTTCAAAGTGGTTTAACAACTTTTTTATTTGCAAACGTTATGTACAAGACCTTATACACGTCAGGATCATCGGAATTTGGTTTTAATATGGTCACAGGATTGTTATGACTCTGACAGAATGACGTTGTTGTTCAGACTTCTAAATGTCTGTTTTTAGCTATTGATTTTGTTGTAGATGTTAAGTCACATTCATTATTGTATTAATAAGGTTTTTCATTTGATTTATTCGCATGTTTTTTGAAGTTATGCGATCCAAAAAAAACCATCATTCTACTGGCTTGTTTTACCTGTCTCCGCCACACACATGACGACCGACGACTGTCTTCAAAACTTTTTTCTCATTGCTCTTATTTTTTTATATCCTGAGCTGATTAGATGGCTAATTATCAAATTCAAAACGGATATTTTAAAATTTGATAACACTTCGGGTACACTCTTAAAACAAAAGAGTGAATATAGGGGATGTGCATTTTCGGCACGGAAAGGAGTGGAAATTAACTCAGACTGAGTTAAAACCGCTCGTTTGTTTTAAGAGTGCATCCATTACTGTAATATAATAGTTGTAATGGAACAAAACAACATTATACACATAATAGCTATGTTACCATAGGACCTAATACTACGGATCTGAATGCGTAGCTTTCAATTACTATTTTCGCAGCAAAAAAACCTTTACCTAGAAACAGAATAGCTTGAGAACTTTGAATATTGAGAACTTTGTTTGATGTGTTTTCCCTAAATAAATTTCTATAAATAAAAATTCTATAAAGTAAGTAGTTCGACTATTTTCTCTGATCCGAGCGTGTATTTAATTGCTAAACAATACTTGACTTACGCTGCTTGGTATGTAAACAAATACAGATAAATTTATTGTAAAATTTAACCAATTCTCTCAGTTATACTATTTTATAACTGAACAATTTATAATAGTTATGAACTATATCTCAAATGTAAACAACAGTAAATTTGCACCACTATTAAACTTAGCTTTTCATGTTATAGGTACCTTAAGCACAAAAGTTGAGAATAATTACGAACTTAACTTCTTTCATGGAGAAACAAATCTGAAATGAGCACGAAAAACTTGTCCGTGATTAATGATAAGGCTAGATAAAGTGCTTCACGGAGGGAGTTCTTTTATCTCAAAAAAAAGAAGAAAAGGCATCTAAATTAATATTTAATGCAGAGAAAATTAATTATCGGATTATATTTTATATTAAGAATTAATGCTTTTCATTTCAAATTAGTTCAAATGTGTTCTTCGGCTAAAAGTTATATTTTACTCAAAAGTTTACATTTTTACAAAAGTTTACAAGTCTGTGTCATAGACCTTATGCTCTAACTTTTAAATCCTAATTTTTGTGAAAATATTCCTTTAAAATTTAAGATGTACGTATACACTTGAACTTTATTTTCTAATATTTCACTTAAAAATCCCAATTTTTTTATATTTGATATAATTCATAAGTGTATGAGGGTACGTGTAAAAATATTTTTAAAAATTAAAATGTTAATTAATTAATTTGCTTTTATGCATTAATTAGCATGTTTTTAAACACTCATAACTCAAGAACTAATTAACTTAGACCTATACAATTGCCATGCAAATTAATCATCAATTCATTCTAAAGGACGTGAACCTCAAACCAAGTTCGTGGCTCTTTTAGTTTTTTATTTATAATTTTTTATAATAAGCTACATTATAAAAAAAATCAATTTGTTTAGAAAAAAAATAACTTTGACATGCAATATAAAATTAATTTAAAAACCAAATCTTTTTTGAGATTCACGCCCTCCCCCAACTTATTCCACAAATAAATAAACAATTCGTTTGAAAAAATTTTAATTTTAACTTTAGTTATCATTGTTTAAGCAAAGTAACACATGAGAAAAATAAGTAAGTTTTGAGAAAATTGAGTTTAAAGATCTAACTTTCATGATTTGGAAGATTAGAAAAACCTCTGTAACTTTTCATTAGTGTGGAGTATCATTACAAACTTTACATCAATTTAAAGAAGAAGAAATGGAAATTCTAATGAACTTAAAAACAAAAAATGCCTAATTTGGTTATTTTTGACCTTTTCTAGTCTGTATGTATACTTTAATTCCGATTTCGCCAGATAGAAAAATTTCAATAACAAGAAAATAAACCGAATGTGAAACGAAATATGTTATTCAGTTATTTAACTATTGATTGATGAAACTTTTAAAAATGTTGTATGACCATTTGTTCATAGTTATGTCTATTTTAAAACATTAGAAATCAATAATATTTTTAATGGGGTTTCATTCAAAATAGTACATTCGGTAAGAGCCGAATTCCTCTTAAAAGGTTTATGGTACCATTTTTGTTAAAATAAAGGGTTTAAATTAAGTTTGGTTACGTTAGGAGTTACTTACCTTTTAAATTAATGTTTCGGTTCATTTATGAAAAAAATAGCTTGAAAAGACTAATAAACTTTAGCACTTACTTTTAAAATGGACTTGAAATTAAAATTAAAGAGTGAAATTAGGAAATTTCAATTCTTTCAAAGATAAAAATTAAAAGTTGTTGGTAACATTCTAATCTACTACAAAGTAAACAATAAAATATACCGCTGAAAAGTGCAAATAATAATTGTTTTAATTAATTATATCACTCATTTGGAATATTACAATTGCAAACTTCTTACTAATATCCTTATTATCCTAGAAAGATTTAGCCTAAGAAATGCACTTCCATAAAAACGAAATATATATTTTCCTAGTGTAATTTACGGTATAAATAAACGATCACCAACCTTCAAATGAACCACCAGTTCTCAAGATGAAGATTATTGAATTTATAAAAAAAACAAGTATTTATTTCTTAAAAATACACCTTTGTGAATAAGTCAGAAAAAGCTCTATGTTACAAAATTCTAACTTAATTTTCCAAAGACAAAATATTTTACATTGTTGCTATGGAAGAAATTATAGTGATTTTCAAACGAATAACAAAATATAATTAATTCTATAAGTTAATTATTTTACGATCTGCAACACCTGGTTTTAAAAAAAATTTACATATTCAAGCGAAAGCACACAAGCTATGTTTCTCAAATTCTATTTAAAATAATGTAAAAATAAAAATGGTTTTTTTCTTTAACTAAATATAAATTTTCCAATTTAAATTTCTTCTACAGACAATTTCATTCAATGACATCTTTTTGAAAATAGTTCTTTTTGACCTTATATTTCTCTACGTTTAGAAATCATACAAATATTAAAAATTTACAGTCACCATAAAAATCCCGACTCCAAATATTAAATGAAATCCATTTAGAATTTATGATTATTCACGAACTACTCCAATAATATGAATACGTCAATAAAAGCAATTTCGAAAGTTCACATAAGCCGCGAAAAAGTCATTAAAAGTTTGGTAAGTTACCATTACAATGTGTTTCCCAGTTTACCTCTTCAAAAAAGTTATATTTTTTTTATGATAAACGCAATCTTTTCTGTAAATTGAAAGAAATGGAAACAAATGAATTCTACTTAAATAAAAATATATTTCATTTTATTCTTGCCTCGCTCGGTGAATCTCCATTACCGCAAATTCTAAATATTTTATTTTCGAACTTTTTCAAAACATTTTCTTTCGTCATTAATCATTTACTTCTACTTTAAGCATTTCATAAAGTTTTGTTTTTCAATGAATCTTACGACGAAGTAAAAATCGATAATAAAATAAATAAGTAAATAAATAAAAAGTTGACGTCTGCATCTGTTTATTGCTCTTTCTTCTTTTTTTCTTCGTCGAAAATCAAAAACTAAAGAGTTTAAGTCCGTAACGCCACTAAAACAATCTGTCAAGAAAACTCTGGATCAATTTTTATGCGTCAAATTATCTTTTAATGGTTTCCTGTATGAGAAAACAGTATTTCGAACAAGTTTTGTAGTTTCTTTCAAAAAAAAATAATAAAGCATATTTAAATTTAGTAATTATTCTGCTTTGGGTAACTTTTGTAATACATCATTATGATTGTTTTAAGAGTTCGTCGCGTCGCTGTAAGTCTTTTTCGCTAAGCCTAATGTAATCAGTACTGCTCTTTACTTGGGTAAATATAAGCATTTGTAGAATTAATGGCTTAATGAAATATTATTTTACGTTCAAACGTAATTTTATGTTAATCCATAAAAGTAGAAAAACAATTACAGGAAAATGTAGTTCTTTAAGTGTGATGTCGGATAGAGCATTAATCACATTTTCTATTAGGGTATGCCTAAAAAAAAGACATTAGTAGAGAATTCTGTAACAATGTTGCCGTTAAGTATAGTTCATATTTATTTTAGTTGAAAGCTTAGCAGCAAAATATTGGAAAATAATTGATAAATTGATTTATTTTTAAGGAAAGGCTTTTAAAACTTATTTGATTTCGCAAATAAAAAAAAATTAGGTCGTCTTAATCATATTTAGTTTTCCATTTATTTTCTATTATTGTTTGTTTAATATTTGCTCACATTCAATTCTACTATATATTTTAATAATTAATTGAATTCATTAAAGTTAATGGTGTATTTTAGGAACTTATGTAGCTAAATGTACAAATACATTATTTTTAAAAATATAATATTGTGTATTTCTAAAAAGGAAAAAATTGTTTTTATGCTTGTGCAGTTAAGTTTCCCAGAAAAAGGACTCCAATTAGAGACAATTTCAATTCTTCATAATTTATTATTAAATTTTTCCAAACATTACAAATTACCCAAGACAGAATCTCAGACAAACATTAATTTTTGAATACTTTTTGGTTTAGCTAACTAGCAGACTATAGAGATGCTTCTTCATTATTTAAGTAGTTAAAATTTTAGTTCTTATCATTTTAAAAAAATTTCTCCCTTCATTCTTAATTAATCAAATTTAATCGATAATATTATACAGTTGTTTTAGTTTAGTTGTACTATGAAATCAATTTAGAGTTCTAGAATTTTTGTCGTGGACTAAAATAAGTTAGTCCGTTATAAAAATAATACATGAAAAATGTATGTTCTTCTGACCATCAAAAAATTACTTTTATTAATAGATTACTAAATGCCCTTACACATTTTTTATCTTTTCAGAAGAAATGAACGCATAAAATTAATCGTACCAGACTGATCAGGTTAACTTAATGGGAATATTTCTTATGACGTCACGCTCTCTATACTGCGATTTCATTGGTTGTTTCGTTTTCTTTGAAAAGTGTTGAAACAGCTCAATGGTTTTAAAAAAAATCACGCTCTCCGAACTGCGATTTCATTGGTTGTTTCGTTTTCTTTGAAAAAGTGTTGAAACAAGCCCATTGTATGGTCTATTGAATAAGAATAGATATGAAAATATCTGTAATAGTCTTTCCAATTAATTAACTATTTTTTTCAATGCTTGCTTTGTAAGTTAGTATATAAGAAAAAACTGACACATGATCAAATACTTCATAGTACGTTCACTGTAAAAAAAATGGTGTAATGTTGCCATCATTTTCCGGTGTAACGTTACACCAATTCTGGAAAAAGTTGGCTAAACTTCAATCATGTAAAAAACGTCCCTCTAAATTCTGTGCAACTGTGTGTAACGTTTCATCAGTTTTCTACAGATTGCAAGATCATGATCAATCATAAATGTTGTGGAATCAAAGACAATTATGACCAAATTGCTGTTTAAACTTAGCCGCGTTGAGTAGTCAGTAAACGAAGAATATTTAAACGTACTTGTAATCGAAAAATAACAGAACCAAATCTGGCTTGCTTTTGTCATGTAGCCTTGCATTGTTTTTGTTAATTAAGGTTACTCACCTGGTAATGTAAGTTTCCTCCTAAGTAAGGTAATGTTTGTTACCAGTTTTATGTATATCTGTTCCAAACGTTTTAAAGTAAGGTGTTGGAGAGTAAAATAGTATTCTTATTTAAAACTAGAAGATAAAAAACTCTTTTAATTGCACAACAACAACTAACTTTTAATTGAGATACATTTTAAATTCATACAATATGTGGAAGTTTAAAGTGGTTTTGTGTTGAAATAGTTTTTATTGCAAGAACAGAACGAAACTAGGGGTGAAAAGCACAACATGACATTAAATAACCATACTCAACAATATATATTTGATATGCTAGAATTCTTTTAAAGATTTGTACAAGAAGGTTTTTCATTTTCAGCAATACCTTTAAAATCTGAAACATTTTATGGCAGTTACTCCAGGCGGACCAATGATCAAACTACATTTCCAGAATCAGCACCCTCCAAAACATATAGAAAACACAAAATTTAAATTTCGGATTTTCAACCCTATCGCAATACTTTCTACTTTCGTAACCTTGTACGTAAACGTAACCTTTTAGGTAATTTAAAACAAGGTTCCGTAAAGGTTCGTATTTAAAAAAAGGTTTCAAGGTTTCGTATTTAAAAAAGGTTTCGTAACCTTTTAGGTAATTTAAAACAACGAAAAAATAAAAATATTTCTGAATCGTCGAATGTAAGAGTTTCGATTACGAGAATGGATAAATGTGGATACCAAAATAATTTTTGATAATTGTGTTTCTATTTACCAAGGATTCCTTTTCGCTATAATTACATTCATATCTAAACAGTTCAATAAACTAAACACACAACTACGAAACAATTCATAAAACTACCGAAGCAAACAAACCTAATTACTCCAAACACCTGAATAAAAATTAAACCTCCGGTAATTATACCTTTTCCGAATCTTCCATCTTTTATATTCCTAACAACCCTTCAAAACCATAAACAGCGTGAAAAATATTATCCAAGCGTATTTCATTTCGTTTATTTCCGATATTCTCGAGCTAGAAACTGTTAAGCATACTTCAGATATAAATCGATAGCCAAGATTCCTTCAGAAATGTGTTGTTGAGAGGGATTGCTTCTAATTTTGACGAAAATTTTACTTTAACTTTCGTTGTGATTTTGGAAACCCCAAAATCACAACGAAAATTAAAGCTAAATTTTCGTCAAAATTAGAAGCAATCCCTCTCAACAACAAGTTAATTCTTTCTTCTTCTAACACAAAGGTTTCTTTTAACACAACCAAATGTTCTGAGGCGAATAAGGAATAACCAGATAACATCCAACTGAATTTTTCCCAAATGAATAAAATGTTATTATTTCTTAACCACACTCCAGAGTAAGTGAAACACTACATCCACAAATTATGGTAATGTAACGCATCTTTTTGCAGTGTTCATGCAAGGATATCTAAAATCAAAATTACCAAACTATATATTGACTTACCTGACAAATTAAGTATTTTTCAATTGCATAAATAAACTTTATGAGAGTGACATAGCTAGAGAATTACTTAAAAGTATTTTAAAAGATTGATAAGAATAAGGAAACCTGGGGATCCTTGGCCATAAGGCAGGATTGGCCTAAATTTAAATTTTAGTATTTAAAAATATTTTGGCATTTTCCCAATAGATGGTACTCAAAGCTACTGTTGTCAGCAGACAGCCACCTTAGTTTCATTAAGCTTAGCACATTGAGGAGAATCTAAAAAGAAAGTTTTTCTTCCCAAAAAGTAAACATTTTAGACATAATTTGTAAGATTTTTTCAGACAAACCAATTCAATTAAGTTTAAGTATGTGGTATTTTATAAATACTGTTATATTAAGGTTTTATTTAGGCTATAAAGTTTGTGCAATGAAGTAGGCTACAAAGCACCATGTGTCATTCTTTACGAAATGTCTAGGTGGGGAGGCTTGGCCACTCTATGTAAGGGAGGGTTGGCCACTGGACCAAGGGTCCCTAAGTGAACTAGTTATGAAAATCTAGAAATAATATTTATCAAATACACAGTTAACAATAACGTATGATAATAACTTTATGAAGGTAATTGATTGATTATCAATATTTGTACTTGTTCAGAAAAAAACTAAAACCTCAACTAAAACTAACTTGTCAGTTATGACCAAATATCAAACTTTTTCTGCAAAAACAGTTATTAATTCAAGTATAATAATACTCCAGATTAATAATAAAATATTATCAGACTTTTTTATTGTGGGGGGGGGCTGAACGAGTAGCTATGAAAGTGCACTTTGACTTTTCCAGTTTGTTCCGTTAAAATAACATTCCGTTAAAATAAACATTCAAACTAAGGCTTATTCCCTGTGCATTTTAATGTCTGTACAAACTGAATAGAATATATTTAACCTAAATATAAAAAAATTACTTGATATGGACAATATTAGAATTTTTAATACATATAATTCTAGAAAAATGAATTACTCGAAATATTAATTATGGTAAACATGATTTTTAAAAGATTCCAGAGTGTCGAATTATAATATATATTTTTTTTACATTTAATGACTACAAAAATAATTTTAAATATTTATTATTGTGCACTTTAAAATTGAGAATTTTTGTATGGGCCAAGCCTCCCTTACCATGGGCAAGCCTCCCTCATAAAGGGAGGCTTGGCCCAGGTGTCTATGCTTTAAAAAACAATACATTTAGAAAAGAAAAATGGCATTATTTATATTACACTATTATGTCCTTGTTGCCAATAAGATTTCCTCTAATATGTGCTATCGTATGAATTTTTAGTGCACAAAAAAAAAATTAAATAAAATTCTAAAAACATGGCCAAGGCTCCCCAGGCTCCCTTATGTGTTGAAACTAAAAGTGACTAGCAATGTGTAATGATTATATATATTAATAATACATAGCTTTTAAATAATATAATTAATTTATATGTTTTATGTAAGATTAAGATTTTTATTTTAAGCAATTATTTCTTACAAAAAATTCTGATTGAATAGTTGGTTGTTAAGGTATCGGTATCGGTTGTATCGGTTGCAAAACAATGTGCAAAATAGTTTAAAAGCAATGACAATTGTTTGTTTTTTATCACACATTGACAAAGAGACCTTTAAATGTTATTTGCTGGGAAGTTTAAATTTTAAAACATAGGAATATAGACATACAGTACGTTTGTTTAACATTTTAAGCTTTCTCATTCTTAATAGTAAAAAAATGTAAACCATAAATAAAGGCTAAATAAACTTAAGTGTATTGATAGCTAAGCATAAAAAAACAATTTAAATCATTTCAAATATTTATTATTAACTATAAAAATATGTAGTATTTTTATAAATATACTTAATTTATTAAATTATTCAGTTAAGGTGAATTTTCGCCGCTTTAGAGCTACACGATGGATACACTTAATATATTGTTTATGTTTAAAAATAAAATAAATATAGATACTAATCTTTTTTTTTTAAGTTTCAACATTAAATACAATATACTCAATGCACATTGAGTTTGAAGTTATGTTTTCCGCGATTTTATTACATTGTAATATCCTGTTGCAGAAATACGTTACCATTTCAAAACTAGGTACTAAACGGATTTTAGTACTTTCTCCCACTCATCACAGAGAAAAATACTCAATAAAACCATTTTATAGTTCGGTTTTACATTCTTTGTAAGAGTAACCATCAAAAGAGACAATACCTCTTCCGATATTAACGTTGTGTTTACGGGTTCCATCAATTGTATTGCGGAAAACGAACATATTGGAAACATTTGTAAGAGCATTTGATTTGTTAGCTGCCTTGTATTGTTCTAATCAGAAGGCTTAGTGCAGTTAAATTGTGTGTTATACCAGGTAATTTAGATTGTTAGTGTAGCAAAAATTTTAAAAGAAACATATGTATCATCACATCTATTACAAACTACCTACATAATATTGAAAATATATAAAATTTTGATCTAGAACTAAAAATATGAACCTTTTGAGTCCAAATTTTGTCAGCCGGTTAGTTTAACTAGCAATAAATATATCTTGTTATAAAGTTGCTGGAAAATAGATAAATGCTTTAGACTTACCACCGAAAACTATTTTTATGTACAAAAAATGTTTGTGTTTACAAACACTGTTACTTGTTTTTCACCATAATAATGATTCCTAGTAGCTGCAACTGCTTTTACCATATTATCAGTGTTCGGTCCAACCATTTTTCAGATTTTGGAATCAAAAACCTGTGAGTAAAGATAATATAACATTTCACCACACAGCCGTTGCAGCTACTATTAATCATTTTTAGTTAAACTAAGCGCAAAATATTTAACAGTAAAAATTTTAAGATGTTTAAAAATTAATAGTCTTAGAAAATTCTCTTGCGTGAGATTTTTAACTTTTAACATAAATTAATGATTTCTTCAACTTCTCCATTTCAATGAGCTAATTATCCTACAAAAACTTGAAAGTGCTTTCCCGAACAACAAAATACAAAAATTAAATCGGTGCTAAAACAAAGACCGATTCGGATTGCTACCATTGAAACTAAAAATCTCTTTTCTAAAACTAAAATCCTCCTTAAGTCACAACTTACGCATCACTTTCCCTAAATTTCAACAACAACAAAAAAATCCTGAAAAGCAGAACAGAATCCTCGTTTCTGCGTAAGTATATTTGTATTTTCATTCAACACAGCCTCGGCAGTTCTTTAATTGGTTTAAAGGATCTCGATCCAGTACGATTGTTTGCAAAAGAGCGCTTCAAATTAAAAATAAGAACGCCATTTTGAAAGAAAAATTAAAAAAAAAAAAGAATTTCTACTCGCTTATTCTTCTAAATTGTTCAGTCGTATGAAACTCGAAAAGAGAAAAGTAAAAGTGCTGATTTCTGACTTTGCATGTGATTTAACACGCTTCGTAAGATATATATTTTTTTTATTTCACTTATCTTCATACCATATTTTTATGACATTTTTTTATTACATGATATATGCAGCATACACGCCAAGAATAATAAAACGACTTACAAAAGAACAAAACACTTAACTACTCTTTTTAGAAAGTTGTGTTCTAAATGTTGGTTCCATTGAAAATTAAAGTATATACTAGTTTTTTATTCTAAATTATAGAGCTGAAATTATTGCTTGTTTTTATGTTCAGTAAATAATAAAAAAATCGACAAGCTTTCTTCCTACGCAACATTTTTTGTGTGCGTTTAAGAAAAATAAACTTATTCTGATTTTTTTTTCTTTAAAAAAAAACTCAGAACTTTTTGAATAAAACTTGACGTTTGTTTGTGAGTAAACATTTTTATATTAGCTAAGAAAAGTTTTGCTCAAAAAAAATATTCACATTTTATGTTATTTAAAAATTTATAATGTATGGGGCTTTAAAATATTTAAATATAAAAAATTTCTGATAAGCAAAAGTAAAAACAAATATTTTAGATATAAAAATCTACATTTTTGTATTATGAATCATTAAAATTAGCATACATTTACTTTGTAACATAGAAAATGTTGATAAAAATTTTTAATTCTTAAAAATACTTTTTATATTGCAATTTAGCTAAAATTCGAAAAGCTTTGTGGCAAAGCATTGTTTACTACAAAATAGTATTAGCAAAACTTTCCTCTTTATTCCTTTATAATTAATATCATATTTTTAGGTTTTTTGTTACGACTTTTTAGCTTAAGTTCGTGTTTTACTTTTAAATTTCTCAGAAGAAAAATGTATAAAGGATTATAGTTTTAAAATGATAGTAGAATGAATAAAAAGTTATAGTTTCAAAAATCATAGTTTTAAAATGATAGTAGGATGAAATGTACAATTGTATAAATAATTGTAGTATTTTAAAACAAGTATTAATGCAAGACGTTCCCCATTCAATAATCTAAAAAAAGAAATGAAGTAACTTTCCAGGGTTTTTTTAAAGGAATTTCAAAAGTGTACTATACGTTATTAGCTAGTTTACCTAAAATTCCTAGTTAATAAAGTAGGTTATCAATAGTTTACCTTAAAAATTTGATACCTTTTATATTTCTTAAAATTTCTGGAGGGAAATGATGTTTAACTGGTTTTTATAAGGGTTTTTATCTTTTTGAAAATCCTCATTTCTAAGTTGGCACTTTTGTTTTTCTAGGTTTTGATGCCAAAATACCAGGTTATGTGCGCTACAGTATGGTTGTGGACGCTGCCAAAGGAATCTACAACTTGCGAATCCACAATGTTCAAATGGACGACCAAGCGGAATATCAATGTCAGGTAAGATTACCTCCACAAATCAACCCCTTTACTTTTGGATAATTTTCAAGGAAATTTTCATAAAAGTGCTTATTTTTTTATCACTGAAAATTAAAAAAAAAATACACGTGTACACCTTATGTATACATTCCTTTCTAATTTGTCTTTTTAAAATAATAATCTTTATTATTACAAAACAAAAAAATGACAAAGAAACAAAATATTTAAAAAAAAAATTATGGCACGCCAAGGGGGGAAAAGATTTTCTTATTCGCCGTACAGGCGAATAAGAAAATATTTGGTTAAAAACGAACAAAAACAAAGATCAAACATAGTGTGACAATCAGCTGGCTTATAGAAATAATTTAACATGCTACATGTAGTTAGAGTGAAAAATAAAGATCCAAGTCGTCGATATTTATAAAAAAAAAATCAAAAGTTGTTTTTTAAAGGCATAACAATTACTTGTATTTGTTAGATGAATAGGTAGTTTATTATATAATTTAGAGGCAAGATAGAAAAATGTTTAGTAAATATAGTTTTGGAAAATGTTTTAATTCAAAAAATTTCATTTGATCTGGTATAATAAAAAATTTCGTTAATTTCAGAAAGTGCTTTATTGCGATAAAGATGCAGGAAAATTTGAAAAAAAAGCATTGTAGCGAACAGGGAGTAAATTAAGGTTTCGAAAACTCGGACCGTTAACTGGTTGGTAGCTTAAGAGTTTAAAACATTTATTTTGTAATGAAATAATTGGTTTTAAATTGGATCTGTATTCACCACCCCAATTAATAATACCATAATTAATCAAAGAACCAAAACATGCATAATATAGGGTTTTTAAAAAGTTAACATGTACTTTGCGTTTCATGTGGTAAAGTTTTATTTAGGTTGAAATTGTAAAATATAAGTTAGTTGATTTTATTGGCTCGTTAGTTGGTGGATTTGAGTTATTCTTAATGTTTTTGGGGCGTTACTATTGAAGCTCCAGGCCGGAAATATCGCGAGGAGTAGAGGGCAAAACCTCACTCCGTCATTTTCACCGAGCGAGAAGGAAAGTGTTAAACAAAACAATGAAAAGAAAAAGAAAGCACAATTAAGAAACATAATATAATTCAATTATTACGCTAAAGCTGCAAATCATATCGTCGGTAAAATGACAAAACCACGAATGTGCAAAAACACAAATGTACAAAGGGATGGAAAACCGGGAACAGTTAAACCGTATTTTGGCTTCGGTTAAATGGACAAAAATATGTTTTAGCTGAACCGGTTAAAACTGAAGAACCGGTTTGAATAAACATTTTAACCTGCTAAACTGAAGCTTATTGTTAGTTTTTATTATCTTCTCACCAGAGCTACACTACGGCAGTTGGCGACGGGCGTCGTAATTAAGAACCACAGTCAAGTGACGAGCCGACACCACTAAACTGAAGGAAAAATTTAATGCAGTTAGATAAATCAATGGATTATGGCGTCATAAAATAGATCATAATGGATTTATATGATATAGGTTCATTATATGTATTTACACTCTCGCTGCGGATAATTACCTGATGCATCAAGAACTATGCTACCGGCAATGCTATTCCTATGACACACATTACGCGGCAAAAAAATCTTCAGAAAGTGGCACAGGAAGTGCAATTTTTTTAATTAAAAAAACCGGCGTAACTTTTAATATAAATTTCCTTATTTATAAATGTAAAATTGTGTCTTTAAATTATTCCTTCTAATAAAGCTTTTTTTTTGCGATTTTTATGTTTTTCAGGATGTATTTGTAAATCATACCTTCGAGATATTTAAGTACTAGAGAAATCGGTATCAGTTCATTACATGATTAGCGTTCTAAATTACGACTTACGTCTCCAAAGCCCTAGTGTAGCGCCAGTTAGTACACGTAACAGTACAGTTAATACACGTTAAATATGCTCCAAAGTGCCGCCGTACGTACGATGTCGCCATTAAAAGTTGAGTGCCTACTCAGGTGTCGACTCGTCACATGATTATAGTTCTAAATTATGACGCCCGTCGTCAATAGCCCTCTTGTATCTCTAGTGTGACGATTATTCAAACCTAACCTAAACCGACAGTCGGAATCGCTCAACCAACCAAGTAACTAGAAACGTTTTTTCAAAGGCCGGTTTTTAGTTACTTTTAACTAGTCCCAGTTAAAACCCGGAGGGAAAAAAAGAACCGATTGAACCGAGAAGAGGTTTTGTTTTTCAAAAACCGCAAATCCCTAGGATCTGCACAATCGTGGTTTTGTCATTTGACCGACGATATGAAATATACAAGTCATACTAAAATCGAGCATTAAAAGTTTTTAAAAATCACTTTGTTCTTGCTACTTCGTCAGGGGGCAGAGCATTAACAGAGAGGATATTTCTGTTGTAATGTAATGTAAATCATGTAAATCATAAGATCGAAACCACAACTGTCCCCTACCCAACTACGGAATAAAGCGAATGCGCTAGAACGAACTCAACAATACAGGATCTAAGAATAGAATAGAAAAGAACCATGTGCTCAATATATACATCGAAATAAAAAATATATCAGATAAGATTACTTTTAAAATCATCATACTCTATGTCTAGAGTTTAAAGGTATCTTCATATCCAAACAATGCACACAGAAAAAAACTTAATATACTTCCAGTGTAACAATAATGTTAGATCGATTAATTAAAATGGATTACACTGAAATTATGGGTACTGCTGCTTTATCTTGATGTAAGGTATTTTATTTTCTTATGGAATTTTAATATTTTTAGAAAGTGCAGGCTAAATGTTAATACTGAATACTACTTTATGTTTATTTCAATGTTTAATTAAAGATCTCTAATCAATTCTGGTTTTTTAAATTGCAAAACTTTCACATATTTTTTCAACTTTATAACCCGTATTACTAAAAAAGTATCTAAACCAAAACTTAATAAAACCAGCATTGAAATTATTAAAAAGACCTTTCTTCCTAAGGATTTTATTGATTCTATGAAAAGAGTTTATGATAATTACTATAGTTAAAATTTCAGTAGTTAATAGATAAAACTATAGTAGAAGTATATTAAATAATGCTTCGAATAATGTAACGCATTTTATCATAAAGAAAATATCAAATGTCATGGATTATCAGCATTTTTATTGAAGCTGTTTCTAGGAAACTCGTTCGATGAATATTTCGAAAAATTGTGTGGATAAATATTGTTTTCATATTTGATTCTAGTTATTTCGTCAACTGCGAGTAAACATCTATTCATTCTCGGTTCTTCATATAACAATTCCTTTCAGCACATTGATATAATTGTATTTAGCATATAGTATGGAAATCGATTAAATAAATTGGTTATTACCTTAACTTCCATATTTTTGTTACCTGAATGATCTTTTTTTCTATTGTTATCAATGAATTTTCTATGGTAATTAAAGGATTACTAATTGTGGAAAGTTTTAATTTCAGAACTTGTCACTTATTACAAATTAAAGTTAAAGAACCATCAACACCAAATCGTATCTTATTCCATTCCAACCCCATATAATCACCATACGAAACATAATACCATTTCTTTGGCGTTATTATCAGATAATGCGAATTGTTAGCAAGCACCTCGAATCCACATTCAAAATATTTACCTTATCATTCGTGCGATCCGGATTACACAACACCGGTAATAATTCCCATTACAAGAAAGGATCGAACGAAATTATAATATCGTCGTATTGGTTTGAAGAAGTTGGATCATTGATTGAGTTGGATAGTGGTCATTGACTATCATTGATGTTGTTGCTGTCTTGTCCTATAAAGAAGTTAAAACTGTCATTTATGTTGTCACTGTCTTGTCCAAAAGGTTGAAGAAATTGCAACTGTCATTGATGTTGTTGTTGTCTTGTCCAAAGGGTTGAAGAAGTTGAAACTGTCATTGATGTTGTTGATGTCTTGTCAAAAGATTGAAGAAGTTGAAACTGTCATTGATGCTTCAAGTTGAAGTTGAAACTGTCATTGATGTTGTTGATGTCTTGTCAAAAAGATTGAAGAAGTTGAAACTGTCATTAATGTTGTTGCTGTCTTGTCCAAAAGATTGAATAAGTTGAAACTGTCATTAATGTTGTTGCTGTCTTGTCCAAAAGGTTGAAGAAGTTGAAACTGTCATTAAATGTTGTGCTGTCTTGTCCAAAAGGTTGAAGAAGTTGAAACTGTCATTGATGTTGCTGCTGTATTGTCCTAAAAGTTAGTTCAAAGGATCAGATATGGCAAAAGTATCCAAATAGGCATCGGCGACAATCAATAAATTCGAAGCGTAAAAGAAATGATGCGGGTGAGCAAAATCGATGTAAAAGAGCTTGGTCAATATGACAGGGCAGGCAGAAATATAGTCTGAAGAGTTATTATTTTCTTAAAGTGAAGAGAATTATACATTAGTGCAGTGAATACCGCTTTTGTAGATTTCTGCCGTGGGCAGGTAAACTGTAGTAACTATTCCAATAACTTAGTTCTTTCTTGCAAGCACTCAATTACTCTAACCTATAAGAAAGTACAAGGAAATACTAATTACTTCAAAGCAAAAACGGTCCAATTCATTGTTGTGGTTACTACAGTTTACTCGCCCACGGCAGATTTGATAAGCACCATTGAAGATTTTCATTCCCTTGCAGTGTTTTATTCCTCAGTCTTGATATGTTTGAAGTCATGTTTAAAATGGTTTCAACAATGGATTTTAATTTAAGAAAATAAATGAGCAATAAAGTAATTTTATTACACAATTTTCAATTGCTCCATTGCCACCCCTTTTTATAATGACATGATTGATCAAAATAAGACAAAAATGCAACTGAAAAGAGGTATTCGTTCGCTTAATTACAGAGACAATGACTCGTACTGATCCATAATGAGCATTACCACCTGAATTTACCAAATAATGTCCATTATATTCGATCGACTGACTCTTTGTTTTTATTCCATTTAGTCCATTGCTTCAATAAAGTTTCTCCAAACAAAAATTCCATCACCTCACGAATGTTTCTTTCGAATTTTTAATTATTCCGACAAGTAATTCTAATTTTACGGTCACATTAATTCCGAATTCTAATATCAATCCCCAACATACAAGAATATTCCAATCCACAGTTCCATCTGTTAGTTACCATTTTATCTTACCACATCACGAATTACCCAATTATCATTTCTAGAATGTCCATGTTGAGTTGAGATGGAAAAAAAGCTGCATATGCGAAAATGTAATTCTCTAAATTCGGTTCTGGCGTTCGAGTGGCCAATCCGCTTTGTTAACAAGATATCTTGCTGAATTTAAATTCAATCCGGTCTCTGTTTGCAATGGGATTACTTTGGCCGCTTTGGGGGATAGTGCTTGATTCTGTTTGAAGTGGTCGCTTCGATGATTGTCTTTGTATAGCGTTGCACTAAATTCCGTCTTGTTTTAGTATAGGTGTTTGTGCGAAAAGGTTTGTTTTCTTCAAAATGTACATGCATACTAGAAATAACAAAAATGTCTAAAATCAGTAATGTTTTATATTATAATCTGTTTGAACCACTAAATATTTTATTTAAAATGATACTGAGTTTGAATTTATACAGCATTTCCTTTACAAAAATTACGAATGTTTTTTACCAATTCCCATGTACTAAAAAAGATGTACAAAAGATAAACAATACAGAAAAATAATTTGAGTTTCACAATATTGAATATGATTCGGTAGTTAATTTGCATGGTATTTTTATAAAGTTAATTAGGTATTGAATTACGAGTTTTCCTAAAACATACTAATTAGAGCATAGAATGTTGCCTTGGAGCATAGAATGTTGCCTTGCATTTATTTATTTTTTCAAATTATTTTAACACAAACCATCATGAATATCTAAGTCTATTCAAATATAAAAGCATTTTCCTTTTAAATTAAACACAAAATTTAAAAAATCAAGTGTGTAAATATACCTTAAGTGGTTTATAAAGTTAAACTTCAATCTGTATTTTGTTTTATTTTTATGCGGAGGAAAATTATATTCAATCATTCAAATAAGAAGTTACTATAATAATATGTATTATCTATAAAACATTAAGGATTATGGATTATATGAATATTTCAAACGGATTCATGTTTTGGTTGCCAGAAACATAGACAACAAATGAAACAACTAGGTTTGTAACAGAATCTGTCACTTAACCCGCTTCCACACAACAGTTGTATTTAGCAGGTATAAAAGCGCCAAACACAGCATTAATTCTATATTAAACATTTACATGCTAAATTTGGCTAGTTTCATTTATTTTATTTCGAAAATTCAATAATTATTACTTATCGTTTGTAAAAATTAATTTATATTTCAAAGAATAAATATGTAATATTCCTCGCTTTTAAATAGAATGAAAATATTTCATATCAACATACAAAGAATCTCGTAGTGACATATATTTGACATCAAAATTAACTCAATAATGTTTACTTTGAAACTTGAATATAATTGGTAAACACAAAATAAAATTACTTCACCGTTTTCCGTAAATGGAATGGGCAAAATCTTACCAAATCCTTTTATATTCCATCACAAAATTAAAAGAAAACAACAAAACTTTACATTTCGTTGGAGCATGCTAATCAAAAACGTTCCAAGAGCAAATATTTTCCAAAATTGTATAAACGGTACCGTGTGGAATTTATTGAAAAAATTTGCAGATTAACAACAGATGATGTCGTTTTGAAGATTTTATATAATTTAAGCAACTAACTCTTTAATCGTAAAATCATGTACGTACTAATCTTAAAAAAACGGGTTCCCTCTTCGAATATATTTCCAAAGTAGCATTAAAATATTCTTGTACACGTATAACAAAAGTTTTCTCCCCAGTTCTTATTGAAACCGGAGAACTTTCCTTACAATGTCGGTTAAATCTAACCAACTATTTTTACATTGAAGCATAAAATAAACTCCGCATATGCTCTCAAAAAATTGTATTTATTTTATGTTTAAACCAGAGACTTCTTTTGTGACATTGAAAAAAATAATGTTTATGTTTGCAGTCGAAATGACACTGGTAATTGGTGAAAGCTCAGTGTCTATCTAGCAACGTTGGTTGGCGGTTGGAGTCGTGTGTCCCTGTCTGGATACCTATGTATTGGACAATACTATTTTTATATAAGATACACTAGCATGTCCGCCTAAAAAGAGCTCGAGCAAAGACTAAGTCGTCAGATTTTCTCGATGAGAAAATCTTTGTCACGCATGTCATATGATTATGTGGCAGGTAAAAGATCCCTAGAGTTCCCATTTGCACAATTAAATCTTAATTAAATCTCACATCAATCGCAAAATTAAATCTCGGTATACTTTAACATCTACAGAGAACTCCGATTCATTGTTATCTGATCGTCAAAATTGGTAAAGAAAGTCGCCTAGCTGGTGCCACAGAAAAATGGCTCTCAGTTCTGGAGAATATGCCGAATCTGCAAAAGGCTTAGCATCCAATATACGCCCGGGGGTTACCGGAATAAGGTTACCGGAATATTGAGATTCCAGGGAATATTTTAGATTCGATTGTGTTTGTCAGAAAGGAACCAACGCCATATTTTTATTTTGAAAAATCGGCTGCTTTAATGTGGATAGTGCCACCTAAGCTGTATGGTAGTTTTGACAAAGCGAGTGGGCCCAGGTTCGAATCCTGGATTCGGCATAAATAGGATCTCCGTCTTGAAAGGAAGGCAGCGTACACCTTCTTGTTTCTGTCTGGAATCACATTGTCTTTGTAAATAACTGTATTATCTGTTAAAGAAATGGATTTTGGGTGGGTTGGGGAATCAAGCCGCTTTTGAAGTTGAGTTTGGTTACGCGCATGAGTGTATCGCGGACCTTGTATTGATTTCTATATTTAAGAGTTATGTGGGATTTTGATAAAATACGCGAAATTCCCATTATATATATATATATATATATATATATATATATATATATATATATATATATATATATATATATATATATATATATATATATATATATATATATATATATATATATATATTATATATATATATATATATATATATATATATATATATATATATATTATATATATATATATATATATATATATATATATATATATATATATATTATATATATATATATATATATATATTATATATATATATATATATATATATATATATATATATATATATTATATATATATGTATATATTTACAAGACATTGTAACTCCCGACAGGAACTAGAAGGGGTGCACTACCTTCCTTTCAAGGCGAAGATCCTATTTATGTTCAGGCCTTATCCGGGATTCAAACCCGGGCTTACTCGCATAGTCAAAACATATGTGGTCATATGTGGCGCATTTCACATTGAAGCAGACGATTTTTCAAAATAAAAATAGGGCTTTAGTTCCTTTCTGACAAACACAATCAAATATAAACCCTCCATCCACAAGAACAGCATTAATTACTAAATAGAATATCTTATTATCTAAAACTCATAAAAATCTCGAAAGCCCATAAAACGTATTCTCTCACGAAATTCTCCCCCCCCCCCCACGCACAAAATCTTGGCGGCTCAAAACTCGAAATTGTGGAATTAGCGAAAGTACAAAAGGTAACTGGCATCATAAAAGTAGGAAATTAATTGCCGAAAGTAATTTATTTAGTGCAGTAATCTTCTCCCTGTCTGTATCGAAGGTACTTTCGAGTAGAAGCGAGAATGTTGTCTGTCTGTAATCTAATTAACGTGAATTAATGAGAGTTTAAAGTTTCTGTTAAAGCATTGGATTTTCGGAGGATTGGGGAATCAAGCCGCTTTTGAAGTTGAGTTTAGTTGCGATCAGTAGTGCGTCGCTGGCTTTGTTTTAATTTCCATATTCGAGAATTATGTGAGTATTTTATAAAATATGCGAAATGTTTATATCTGTCTCGTAGAGCAATTTGTTTTATGAAAAGAGGTAAAAATAATGCATTTATTTTATTTCATAATTCTACGTGATGTACATGTATTTTAAATTTGAAATACTAAAAATGCAAAATAGTTTGTTTTAACATGAAATAATAAGTAAACTATGACACTTTTTCTATTTTGTAAAAGTCTTAAAACCTCCTCCGTCAGGTTAGGAAATGAGGTAATTTGTTTCGAACAATAGAGTTAAACTTAAAGTCAAATCAAATATTTAGTCAAGATTCAATCAAATCAAATTTTAAATAATCAAATCTTTAGATAATGTAATTATACGGCGTTTTTTGGGGGGGGGGGGGGCTGATTCTAAATAGGTGGTTTTGTACATTTGTCCGTCTATTTTGTCTGTCTAAAACCACTCTTTAACTTGAAATAAAAGAGTTTTCAATATCTGTCGGATATTATAATAAGGTTTTCGATAAAATCGCGAATTCTCAATGGGTAGCCGTCGAAGAACTTTTTATATAAGTTTTGGAAATTACCTTAGATGTTACTAATTACTTTTAAATATATTAATTTATTGAGTGGTAATTGAAAGTAGTGTAGTGTTACACACCCCTAGTTTTTGAATAATTAAGCTTCACATGAAGAAGGTATTAGATTTTACAAAAAGAAGAGATTTGTTTTGCTTGGTTTTATTTTTATTTTATAATATTAAACTGTTATGTGTCTCTCTGGCTAAACACGTTATGATTCACAATAACCGCATACACTGTTAAAAATTTTGTGCTTGGTTTCACCATGATATTGGTTCCTAGTAGCTGCAACGGCTGAATGGTGAAACGTTCCACCATATTTTTGGTATTCGGTTGAACCATTTCTCAGGTTTTTGTTTCCAAATCCAAAAAATTGTTCAACCAAACACTGAAAAAAAGGGGAAACATTTCACCATTCAGCCGTTGCAGCTACTAGGAACCAATATCATGGTGAAACCAACCAATATCATGGTGAAACCTAGCACCAAATTTTTAACAGTGTAGTAGTTTACTTTAAATGTTTAAGGTTCATTTAATTAAAAAATATTAAAGTAGTCAACTCAGTAAAATCTATAGTTCATTTGTAAAACAACTGCGGATAACTTCAAAAGTATGTTATACAAAGTAATGAAATTTTTAGGAATAGTTAACAGTACCAATTACCACAACATACTCTAAGATTTTTTTTAATTATTATTTTTTTAATTAGAATTTTTTTTCATACATTTTTTGTGTGTGGTAATTTGGGTTTTGTATTAAATTTTCTCTGGAACTCTAAATTTTAAAAATTTATCAAAATCCTAGTCTATGTTATTATCATAACTATAACGGTTATTTAAAATGCAAAACAAACATTGTAGGTTAATTTTTTTCCTGTAATGTTGCGCGCAATAGGGTGGCAATTTCAATGCAAATTAAGGCATCAAAAGGCCCCCTAAATCAGAATAAATAATCGATTAATATTTATTTTTTTAATTGATATGGAAAATATACTATAGATTTAATATGTATACTTAAAATCAAATTGTTGTAACTTTTTTACAAATACTTACGATTTTTTTGAAATATTAGCAAAAAATAACGTTTTCTCCTATTCAAAGGATTCTCTGACCCCTTAAATTATATTTCACAATTTTAATTTGGCTTCCGGCTATGGTACAAAATAAAGTGAAGCCTTGGTCAGATAGACAAAGACATTGGTTTGTCTTTATGTGTCTCGTAATACACAACTGCCAACCGTTTCCCGCTATATTTCAAAACCAAAACAACGAAGTAATATATTTTTTAAACAAAATATGGCAGAACAACCTGTTTCTACGACACATCCAACCCCATATCTATCACATTCAAGCTCTCCTATCCCTAAAATAAACGAGCTGCAAATCTCGACACAAAATACACATTTATACCTTTTTCCGGAACATAAATCTGACAGGTTCATGACCGAAAATCCACCACTAAAGACGCCATGACAGTTTATTTCCGTTTTTTAAAAAGAATTCCAACGGACATGTCGTATGAAATGTCTTTTAAAAATGTTCTCTGATATCTCTGCAGGAATCTTCGCAAGAAAGATATGTTTGTGTAAAAAAAGGTTTTCTATTTCAATTAAATACTTTGAGTACTTTGATTTTATTATTTCTTGCGTCCCCGATTTTAATGGAATTACCATTTTGAAAGGAAAATTAATCTTGTTCGGATCGTGTCAAATTATAAAAAAATATTTCGTAAAGAATTATTTATTTGCCTTAATGCTTTTAAAATGTTCGGTATGTTTTGAAATGTTTGTCGCATTTAATTTATAACGGGAATATGAATTAGTGTAATTGTTAACATATGTTTCATTTTGAAGCTTTTGTTAGCATTTCATGTTCTCTTTGAATACCAAAATTTAATCTAGCAATGATGCTATTTTTAATTTTTAACTCAACATCTGTATGAATACGTTCAAAATGAAGTTTAAAATCTGTATGAGTATTGACAAAAAATAATAATTAAAACGAACATTTATTTTCGATTGGGAATATTCACTATTCAGCTTTCATTTATGATTATTTAATGAACAAAATGAACTAACTCTTAGCACTTTGATTGATTAACTTAGTTTTAAAGCTTAGAAAACAGGGACACTTGTTTCGTTTTGTACTATTAAATTAAATATAATGAGATTTAATGAACGCCTCTTTAAGGTTATCATTAAATAGGTAAATTTAGCGCCACTGCTTTAAGATTGACATTATTTAATCCAACAGCTTTAAAACTCACCTAGATACAAATCATGCAATTAAAAAACAAAAGCCGTATTCAGATTCCACTTAAAATTTCCCAACATCAAACATGCCGGGAAATATAGCTTTCATTTTTACCCCATAAAAACAAACCCTATAAAAACCGGATAAGGAAACAACAAAGCCCTGGGCCTACACGCGCCTTGTCAGGCTAAAATATGACTCCACTATTTTAGCCCCCACATTACCGTGAAAGAAAAGTGTCATTTCTGGGCTCGATTTATGCTTTCTACTTTTGAACCCTAGCTCGGAACGTAAATTTTGAAAAAGCGTGTTTTTGCTGCTATTTATAATACGTGCGAAGAGGATGTATGTTGTACTCCAGAAGGCATTTGTCAGGAATTCGTGTTGTGTTTTCCTTTCTATCAAAGGGATTGTGGAAGTCAAATTGGAGTGAATGAGTAATAGGTGACGCGGGAATTATGTCGTGTTCAAAAGCGGTTGGTTTTGTGGATTCTTGTGCTAGTTTTATGCATGGGTTTTTAACTTGAGATTATGTTTTACGCCGGACCTTTACGTAACTGTTGATTCTGTGGAGGACTTACTAAGGAGCACTACTAGTATAAACAAGATCTACAAATATATCACTTATTTTGCAACAAAAACTGAGGTAAAAATAATTCTTATAGTCCTCCCATCACTTCTTAGCATCTATGACGTGTATTTTAGACGAGTCCAAACTATTACTCGTAAAACGAAAATCGGTAAAGAAGATTTTGGTTTAAGCCAGAGTTACTATATTTGGCGATCCATTGCTTTTGCAATTGCATATTTTTTAAAGGTTTAGATACAGTTTCTCAAGTGAAGGGTGGTTCGAACTTGCATGGGTTATCACTATTATTGCATTTTAACTTTTAGCATTCCCCGTAGTGATACTGAAAATGATAAATAATGCATACTACAGATGCAAATATATTGACGATCAATTCAAGTTAGAAAAGAAATGCACGTGCAATTGATGACGACCATCAGCAATTATAACTATAATCCTCCTTTCACTAATAACCTATGTGTAGTTTTAGTGTGACTCATCATTTCCAACCACACTAATTCAACAATCCTCCAGGCTCGCCAAACACCATGGGATTGGCAACCCTGCCTCCTTTAGGTTCTCTACCTTTTTACCAAGATGATGCAACAGCAATTTCTGCGGAGGCTTACTAAGCAGCACTATTGGTAGAAACAAGGTTAAGTAATCTTCACCGATATCTTTGACTGTGTTTTTCACACTCATGGATATCTGTAGTTCTCCCCATGGACACGACACCAACCCTATCTTTAAATATACCTCTTATTTTACAAGGCAGTCCACTACCATGTGACTGCTGTTAGAAACAAGGTTAATGAATCTTCGCCGACATCTGCAAATATAATACTTATTTCACAACAATAGCTATGGTACAAAATCTAACAAATGATAAATTGTTTGGCCGATGTAGTGTTGTCCAAGATATAACAACAACCCGTATTCACCTAAAGATGAAAACCAAGTTGCTTCAGCATATATACTACGATATTCATTATAATTTAGATGACAGGTAGTAGTAAATCATCGGCATATAGCGTGGATGTTATTTAGGGTTGCGTGTGTGGTGGACAACTACAGGCGATGATCCGAACGAAATGATTGAAAATTGTTATTAAATTATGAATTGGTTACCTAACGAAAATTTCAACCTCAGATTTAATACGTGGAACGTCAGAGAAGCAGCTCGTGTCAACTAGACAGAGGTAGTATTTTGGAAGCCAAGGAAAATTCACTTAACCATTCATTTTCAAACAATTTTCGCAAATTGAATTAGTGGTTGCACATGAGCATTGTAACTCTACTGCGAAGTACCACTGGGAAGAAGCGTTAAATTTAAATAATTCATTTAACGTTTTTGTCATAAAGCGAACTTTGCAGAAAAGATGCAAATGTAGTGGATGATAGTATTGTTTATTATTATTTAAAATATTTTATGAAAGAAAAATGCTCAGAAAAATATTTAAAAACAAATTTAAATAAGTACAAGCTTAACGAGCTTTTAAGCGAGCAAGCTATACATAACTTTTAACAGGCAACAACAACTTCGCTGTGATAATTTAATTAGCTAAATAGCTCTTTCATCAAGATCACGACACTGTTTTAGCACCAAACGAAACGTGCCAGTGTTGGAAGTTTTGCTATAAAAAACGACTTAAACCAGCAAAAATAAAGCTAGGAAATACCCCTAACTTCTGCTACAATCTTACTCTATTTACGTGAGTTTGACTTCAGATAATTTAAGTATTGTTCCAAGCTTTATTTTGGCGGCAGGATTTGCATTTGTCCACATATATCAATTGAACTACCCGACCAAAGTAACTATAACACTAGAAGTAAAATCTGACTATTTCCAAACAGATCCAATTCAAACACAAAGCAGAACAATTCCGTAAAGATCCTATTTTGGAATTCCCGAACTTTCCTAATAAAACTGATTTGTTTGGGGTTCTGCCTCATTAATTTGGCATCAGCTCTAAGTTTATGCTCCAAAAGTTTAAAATTAAGTACATTCAATACGGAGCTCCCATTTATCAGCAATCGAAGTGAATAGATAAATATAAAAATTATTCAAGCCTCTTGGAGAATTCCCCCACACGCTTCTTACTTTTAAAATATTAGTGAAAGAAGGAGCGAGTTACGGAAATCAACCTGTGGACTTGGCACTTTTTTACATTTAGCGATTCATGTACGGAATAAAAGTCCTTCATGAAGAAACCTGGCCGCGAGGAGATCCTGTTCAGCCCACCAGTTGCCTAATGTGATATCTCAGCAATGAATATTCAAATCAAGCATGCAAATAAATATATCGATGACTGGCATAAAAATCGATCCAACTATGGGTCAACTATGGGTCTTCATAACTCTTTCGAAGCTCTTGGCATTTTAAATGAATTTTATTTTTTTTCTGTGGTTGACGCGTTTTCATAAAAGCAGTTTTCCATTAAATTATTTAATAAAAACCAAAAATTAAGAGTTTTTTTTTAACAAAGCACCATTCAGGAGCCTTTGGGTCCACGCAATGGTGGTATATTTCATATTACGCTATAAAAATTCCATTCAATAAAATAAATAGCCGAGGAAGGTAAATGCTACAACCTCATTGACTTTCATACGAGAATCGGTATTTAATCGTGCTTTAACTGCTTTAGTTCAACAAAATTTTAACTGACACTCAATTGAGCTTTAGGAAAATAAATTTAAAAATAAGTACTATAATTGAATTTTTATTTATTTAAGAATGATAATCGATAGATAATAGTGAATTTCGATAGATCCCGTTCTTTACATGTAAATACCAACCTTCATTTGTTTGACGACGTGTTTTCTTTCCTGGATACATATCTATGACACAAGACATGCATTTTATGCATAAGATACACAAGAAAATGCATATATCTACTACACTCTTAAAACAAACGAGCGGTTTTAACTCAGTCTGAGTTAATTTCCACTCCTTTCCGTGCCGAAAATGTACTTCCCCTATAGGAGTGGATTTCACTCTTTTGTTTTAAGAGTGTACGATGATAACTCCAGATAGGAACAAGAAGGGTTGTCATTTTTTCTTTCAGGACTGTGATCCTATTTCAGGCGAAATAAGGCTTATTTCCCATATATCCATCCACAACTTATCCGAAATATAAACTAATCACTTCTTGACAAGCGATGGTCATAACCTCCATACCAGTTAGGCACCACCAACCACCGCCCACTTCAAATAACACATTTCAGAGTCTATATGTTCAGTCAATCCCTTCTTCAAAGCTCACCTCTTAGTACTATTCGCACGGGAAATAAGATATGGCTAATGGCAACTCTCTCACCACGGGTACATAGATATAGATAGCAAGCCGGGTCTGGCGATATATAACAATCACACATGACACACTTTTTAAAAAATATCTCTAATTTACCATCACAGTAGAATTGTAAAGTGTTGCCATAAACCTGTGCTCTGAATTTACATATGATGTAAAATTTATTGTGTGGTATTTATTAAATTTATTGATGAAAACGTTTGCTTCACTGGCAGTGATTGGATGCTCTCATATTCTCCGTTTAAACTATTGCTTTTAGAGTAAGTTGCGCATCTTACTCTGTGCGTCAAGAAACCGTCAAATGCTGTAAATCAAACATTACAACACCTTGATGTAAAAAAATAACCGCCAAATATGCTGTAATTTTACCCAAAAAAATATTTACAGTGTGAAATCAAATTTGTATTTTCAACGGATTTCTTGACCTGGCCTAACTTCATCAGACTAGATTGGACATAAACACAGCAATAGAGTCTAGCTCATCGCAAGGTCTATATAACGTTTTTATCAAACAAACTTCAGTTACAACTTTATCCAAATCATACGAGCGGCGCACAGTGGTCTGGGAGCGGCCAAAATGCCAAATTTCGAAGTGTTGGCAAAATGCAAAATGAATAGATATTTAAATTAATAGATAATTGAATAGTAAGATTACCAAATATAAATCATTACAAATAATTTTTTGATGTATTTATAGTTACGAAAAGTCAACAAATGAAAAATAGCCCGTTTTGAGGAGATACAATTGAATTCAAAATACACGATTTAGAATTTTATTACACAATTTTTTGCATGTTTTTGAGTTTTATAAAAGGTTTTATTTTATTTTAGATGATTAAAAAATACAAAATAATTTTTTAATTAGTTTTGATTTTAGTTTCAAAAATACTATGTTTTTAAATATTTGAAAGAGTGCAACTTTCTAGCTCCACTGTGCTCCAAAGTCTCATTAAAATTAACTAGTTTTCCAAATCTTATATAAAAGATAAATCTAAATTTCAGCTGCGGAAACGTACGGAAACCATAATTACAAACAGAAGTGTCAAAATCTAGCTGTTCAAAAATCGTCGAAAAGCACAACGCTGCCGCGCGTTGCTCCACGGCAGCTGTTAATCTAGAAACAAAGTAACAAAACCGACAGGTGTTTCGACCACTTTACTTACAAAGTGTTTGATTATAAATATATAACTTAAATACTTGTATTATCTTTGTAGGAGAGAAAAGGTTTGACTTGTTTACAATAAGAATGTTTTCAAAAGATGCCCATTGGCTCTTGGGAAGAGGGGGTTGAGTTACATGCCAAACTCTGTTCACAAGGTATTGTTTCATGGGGGGAAAGTGATTTCATCATGTATGTTACCCATAGGAAGTTTGACCAAAGAAGCCCAAGAGGCCAAAAACAAAGACTTTCGGTGGTACAGACGAGAACACTCAAGAAAAAGTACAAATGAAGATGTGTTTAACTTTCTTACTATTTCATCGGACCCTTACAACTTTTGCGCAAAGCCTAAAACCAACAAAAAATTAGAGCTACACGAAGACTAAAAAAAACTATTATATTAATATTGTAATCTTAAAGGATGTTAAACAAATTTATTATATGTTTTCAAAGCAAATTTTTTAGTGCTTCAAAACAATTTTAAGATTAAAATCCTTTTATGAATCTGTTCTATCAAAGTGACTTTTATTTAGTTCCTAAAATACGTGTAGTTTTTATATTTCAGATTTGTTAATATACTTTTAACTCTAAGATCATTATATAGTACTTTTAAATCAAATACGATATTATTAATAAATTATTTATTTCCTAAGCCGTATTAAAATTAAACGAAATTTCATTAAAAAGTCTTTAGATGAATATTAATACCATATTTGGCCTTAACATCTTCAATAATAAAATGCTGTTAATTAATATGGTCTTAAAAAACTGTTGACGGTTAATTTGAAAGTATATGTTCTGTGTATTCATATTTTTGTACGATATTTTGATATTAAATTTGATATTATTCCACAACCTTTAAAAGTTTAATATTAAATAATTATTCCACAAACTTCAATGTTAAATATTTTATAATTATTCCACAAACTTCAATGTTAAATATTTTATAATTATTCCACAAACTTCAATGTTTAATATTATATAATTCATGCGTTCAAAAATTAGTAAAAAAAATATTCACATTAAGAAAACTTTGGTTTCAATTAATTTTATAAGCTAAATTGAGAGCAGAAAATATTGAAAATAGTGTACATATTTTTAGCTTGACGTTTCATTTTTTAAAAGATTTAGAAGATTAAAGAAAAAGATTATTAGTGTTTTGGCTTTTTGTGACTGATTACGTATTACCATGACCTAAGCTTACGCATATGCACTTGCCCAATACATGTTGATTAAAACGTTATTCTTTATACGCAATTTTCACATTACATCTTCACATACTATTTTTTGCATTGACTGTAACTTAAAATACATAGGTTTTACAAACTTGATTGTGTCCTATATCGACTCAGATGGGTCAAAAACCTACAAAACCGAATTTTTATACATTTTTGTCAAACTACAAAAAATAAATGAATTTTGACCGTTTTTCAGCCTTTTCCGACCACTGTGCGGCGTCTTTTTACAATAAAAGATTCAAAGGAGGAAGAAAATTTCTCGGGCTCGTTATATCCCCTCTCCCCTCCGGCCTTCTTTAAAATCGTTTGGCAAATTCCGCTCGAGATTCCGTAACCCACCCCAACAATAGAACAGTGCCTGGAGCTCGGAATTTATGAGGCTGCTTTTGCGAACTTTTCTTCAAAAGATAGAAAAAAAATATGCGTCGGATTTTAAGAACTTCGTTTTGTATTTGACGAGTGGTATATAAGGGTTGGTGGAATTCGGAAGTATGAAATTATTGTTTTAGTGGATACTTTGGACTAAATATGACTATATTTGTAGGTTTATGAACTTCATGTGTGCTAGATTAACGCCTTGCAATTCCTCTGTAAATTAAAAATTATCTTTAAAAATGAATGAAATTTAAAAGCTTAGATTTAAGATATTAACAAATTTAAAGTTTAAGCAATAAAATAAATAATATAAAACTGTAACGAATACATTACCATGTCATTTCAATGCAAATTTCAAATATGTGCAGAGAAAAATGTAAATATGTGTAAAAATTCGTTTAGGAAATTAACTCATAGTCCTTTCTTTACTCCGTCAAAATTGATTTTTATTTGTTAAAAGCTTTATTGTAAAATCAAAAGTATGTCTAATCTAAACTTGCAAAATATTAACTACCATACTTTAATTTGAAAAACTCAAAGAAATTTATATTTAAACTCCAATTTCAAAATGACTCAAAATACTTAGTCCTTCCCCCTCCCCACCCTACTGACATTCCCTTCCAATTTAATTCACAAAACACGTTAAAATTCATTTCCGTCAGTCACTTTTATGCTTTGATTTGGAAAAACTGTAAACACAAATTTTATCAATAAGTTCCAAACTTGCGACAATTCGGCGACTTTTGAAAGAGAGATATTTTTTTACTGCATACTTATCTATAAAAAGGTATTTAAAAACTACTGTTCTATACTTCCGGACTATGGTTGCAGCTCTAGTGAGAGTTTAATGCAACCGCACAAACACAAATCATAATCAACAAGTTTTAATTACAACTTTGTCTAAACGACATTATACACCGGAATCGTTCCCGCCAAACCATTCTTCTCATTAAATATTCATTAATTTTGAAAACTGAGAATCCGAATCGAAAATACGTTGGCGACAACGGAAAAGGGTTTTTGTTGTCAAGTCACTGTCGGAAAGTGAATTTTTAAGCCTCGATGACTTTAAAATAAACGAAATAAATTATCGGAATCGTCTCTTGGGTCAGAGTTAAAATGAGATAATTTAATTTTATATTAATATTCTTTACTCGAATAGAAGTCTCTTAGAAGAAAACATTTTATTTTTATTTTCACCTAATGCGTGGATATCTTTGATTGGTTAGAATAAGCTGAAACTACGTGGAGAAAAGAAGAAGTCTTCTAAATCTCGCCATGTAAATATGATGCACATAAACAAGCCAATGCTTACGTATTTATGTTGTGAGTGGGGTGTACTATGGCAATCATCTACAGTCACTGGACAAATTATTAGACGCACTGCAAGATTTCATGTAAAATATTAATTACCGGGTGATATTGTACCGAATCCAAAATTGTAAATACAAATATGTAGTCTACAACAATTCTTTTAAATAAAAATCAATAATATTGTAGTTTAAATATACCATTATTGCATAAAAACTCTTAAGAAACATAAAATTACTAAAAAAATACAGTGCGTCTAATAATTTGTCCAGGAACTGTATTAAAATAAAATATTTAAAAAACTCACTAGATGAGAGTTGAATAGTTTTTGTATATTTTACATTGCTGAATTACATCTCTTGTGTTAGTTTTGACAAGAAGAAAAAAAGGCAATGCACATATTTTATGTGACGTAGCATTACACCTGCTTTCATTCCAGGATTTTATTGATGATTTCGGTGATAGGTGGTGTGACGTGTTAATCTCCACCCACTACATTGATTGACTATTCGAGACCTTATTTGCATTCATGTAGAACTGTTGCCACTCGAGACGCGAAGCAAACGAGTATTAAATGTTGCACTTTTTTTTATAAAAAATTAAATTTTAGTGTATTCTATGGGGTTGTTTCACGGAGGATCTGGCAATAGCTCTGCGGTTTTGTTTTCATGTCTCTCGAATTGCTGTTGTTTTGGTATTCGGGAGTGAGTTTTCAAAGAGAATATTTTAGTTGTTAATTTTTTTTAAATTCCAACTTCTTTCAATGCAAGTCTTCCTTGATAAATGATTAAAACAACCAACAGCACAGCAAGAAGTTGTAATTTTAAAAAATAACAACTAAAATAACTTATTCTTAGAAAACTCAATTTCGAATATCAACAAAAGTAATTCGAGAGACATGAAAACAAAACCGCAGAGCTATTGCCAGATCCTCCGTGAAACAACCCCATTCTATTTTTAGATATTCACTGACTTCTAGTTTCTGTGCGTTGAATTTTTTGACGCATCCCATTTGTCTGTAGCAATTAAAGTTTATTCTATAAAACAGAGAAACCGACAGATTTTATAAAATATTCCTCATTTTACTTTATAATCATAATGTGGAAGGTAAAATTAGAAATCTCTCTGTTTTGGACTTAAGCCCCTCTTGCTCTTAGACACAGAGTTCATTGTGGAGTATGCGTTTCTATAGTAACAGAAAGATTGTTGGGATTATTTAAAAGTGAATAAATGAAAGATTTTTGGGAAATATTTGGAATATGTCAAGTCTTTTAATTTGTTTTGACGCTGCTGTGTCATTAATTTGGCTTTTTTATGGTTAAGATTTGAGATTTAGTTATTAAAGGAAATTACAAAGGATATTTTTCAATACGATCATATTATATTTGTTTTGGATAGGATTTCATTTAATTCTATTCAACTCTCATTTCGTTTAATATTTGCATTCGCCATATTGTGAGTTTAAGTAAATAAATTGTTTAGAATAAACTTTGCAAAACTGAATAAACTAAATATTAATATTACTTTAAATTTACTGAATAAATATTACTTAAAATTTTCTAACAGTTTTAGTTTGAAAAGCCGTATCTTTTTCACAAAAAATTAATATATTAAGAATGATTGTGCCTTATGAAATATAAAATCTTAATATATATTAAATGTAAACAAAAATCACCAATAACTGTTCACATAAACAATTATTTTTTCATATTCTTTTTTTAAATATGAAGTTTTTTTTATAAGTAATAAACTAATTGGTAAGTCTTCGAAAAAATAACAAGAAGGTTTGCTACAGAATTTGTCACTTAAACCGCTTCCACACAGCATTTGTGCTCAACAGGAAAAAAACTAATTATAAACCTCAAAAAGAAATTCGCCAAACAGGACCTTTAGCTAGTTGTAATTCAAACTTTCAAACGCCAAACTTAACTATTTTCATTAATCTTCTTTCTCAGATTTAATAATTAGACTATCTTTTGCTAAATTTGTTTGAAGTTCGAAGAATAATGAAGTAATATTTTTTAATAAATATCTTTGTGTCGCCACAATTTCCCATTTACATTTCTTTCGAAAATTCAGTTATTTATCGTGTGTTAAATTAATTTACAGTTCGAAAAATATATAATTAGTACAATTGATGCTTTAAAAATAAAAACGAAACTTTGCATATTTTTTATGCCAAGTTAGAATTCTCTATGCATCTTTCTTCATGCATATATAATGAACCATCAAAAGAACTCTATTGTGATATTACAACAATCCAAACTGAATTATATATCACATAAATAAATATTCTTTCAAAAGTTTTTTTTTATTTTAAATAAAGTTTCTCGTACGTTTAACGAAATGGCAACAGTGAAAATATTGAATAAAAATGCAATTTGCATGTTATTTCGATGTAGATTAAATTTTTAGTTATTTAAATTTTAAATAAACTTCTAATTTAAATTTTTTTAATGAAATTTGGAATGTAGCCTAATCTGATTTTTTGCTTCAAAATGACGTATCCCACTTGTTTGTGAGACTTACGGTTCGTTCTGTGAAAGTTGGTGACGGACGGACGGACTAAACTATTATAAAACCTTCCACTTTTTACGTCATAAACGTAGTGTGGAAGTTAAAAAGCGACGCAATACATAATTAATTTTTTGGAATATATTGATTTTTTATATAAAAGATATTTTAATACTTCTCTCAATCTGAAAAACTGATAATAATTCAAATCAACCCACGCTAATATAGTTATAAACAATTCATATTATTCATCGCATGCACTCCAAACAAAAAACATTTTTTGATTTTAAATTATAAAACCAGTTTACAAATGCTAAAATCACTATACAGTCTCAACCCAATCTATTTTTTGCAGTTATAAGATAGGTTAAGAAAACTAAGAAAGTAATGAGGAAAAAAATCGAAATCCTTTTCGTGAATAGAATAAAACCAATAAAAAACTGCTTTGAAAATATAACTATGTATAAATAAAAATCAGTAATAACTTTTATATAAAATTGAACTTTTTCCATTTTTTCAAATATAACGAATTGTACGGTTCATAAACTCTTTACTAATTCTTCAACAAAAAAAATAATAAAAAATAGTTACACAATACATAATTAACTTTTTAGAATATATTGATAAAATGAATAAATAAATATGTAAAAAATAATAAATGTAACTTTCCTATGCTACGATTATGCAAAATAATGTACAATTTTGTAAAGTAACCGAAATTTAAAGGCGAAAATACCATAAAAACCATATAAAACTTGAGATTAAATAAAAGTAGCTAATTACGAAGTCTTTAAATTTTTTTTACAGTTTTACCAGACACCTTTTTTACACCAATTAGTTTTTGCTACGTTATTCAACTTTACTAATTGAAATATTAAAGGATTTTTTTAATACTTTTTCATAGCATTTAAAACTTTTTTGTAATCTTCAAACATTGTTTTTCTCTCAAGATTATATATATTTTTTCTAAATACATGAGCAATTCTAGATAAATATTCTAAAACTGTTTTTTATAGGGGGCATGCGATGAATAATATGAATTGTTTATAACTATATTAGCATGGGTTGATTTGAATTGTTAAGTATTTTGAGAAAAACAAAAAATAATTATTATAAAAACCCAAAAATTATTTTTAGTTGCAATTTTTAAAATTACTTTAATCTCCGAAATTTTTAAGCACTTTAATTAGGCTTTTCATACTTATATAACGTTCACTCTTTAGAAACAACTTAATTGTTACTGTTTTTAAATAAAGTTTTTTTAATCCACTTTTGTTAAGTCTAAAACAAGCTAATCTCTTACATTTATTGTTACGTCATTTTCATTTCGATTCCTTATTTGTTAGAGTGTTAATTGGGACTTTAGTTATTCGTTAATTTTCAATGCCAATTTAATAAATACTTTTTTTGCACGTTATTATAAAAAATAGTGTATGACAACACGTTGAAAATAGCCTTTTTTAAACTCGTGAATTTATTTCACTCGTTTAAAAAAGCCTTACTTTTCACACTAGTTGCATAAATAACTATTATAGAACGTATACAGAATTTTAAAACTAATAAATGCTTACATTTCTGAACAGATATTGATCAACTAAAAGAATTTACTCGACTTAAAACTCGACTAAAGCAACAACGACAACAACTGAGCTCAATTCCAAATGCATTCTATATACGAGTTCTTGGTTTCGAAATTGAATCATTATTGGTTTTGACATGCACAGGACTGATTAAAAAATTATATTTATGCCATATTTTACAGTGATGTTAATAAATTTATTATATATGCTGGGTCTCTGATCTTGGAAGACTACTGGAACGGAATAAATCGAAATACTTTTCAATTTCGAAAGTTAAACAAAGCAATTAATATTTTTAATTGGCTTTTATTGCTGGAAACTTCGCAATTGTTTTATTCTTGCAAATTTGAGAAATATCCTAACACTCTAAGAAGAATTTTTGCATTTTGTTATTTTTTAGTGGTGTTCCTGTCGGTTCAAAATTCCTGATCGCTAGTCGCAAAATGCGACCAAATTTTTTCGTTTTGCGACCATAAATTTAATTAAGTGGCAGTTGTCGCGACTAGTTTTAAGAATAGTTAATATACACTTTTCCTTTTTTAATTAGAATAAAAAAAATCCTACCGTGAAAAAATATACTTATTGTAATTTATTTTCTTAAAGTTTTGTCTTTCAGTATAGCAAGTTCTTAATGTAATTAAAACCGACAGTCGAAATAGACTAAATGTCAGTAGCCTTAATGATTTGATGATGATTAAAATTAATGGTACATCTACTGATAATTATACATTCAAGAAATGCAATCCAGCTTTGGGTTTGAAGATGTCACAGTTGGTAGACGTCCACAGCTTATGGATAACTAATGCACAAATGGTATATTTGTAATAATAAATGCTTTTATGTGTAATAAACATAGCTTTAATGTAATTAAAAAAATAGCATTTATATAATAAAAAAAATTTCTAACAATTGCACCTAGATATTCTGCATTTTCTTTTAGTTTTTGGGGTTAGTAGCACAAATTGCCCCGAAATTTTTTTGATGAATTTCTAACACTGGTTCCGATTCACCGGGGCAAATCGAAACACTAGTTAAAATATACATTTTTTTGCACTTTCAGCCTATGATAAATAAAAACAACTAATAAGGACCATGTACAAATGGGATCACATAGATACTATCAGATATAATCTTTAATATCTATACAATTAAGTATATGATTTTCAAAAAAAATTTAAACAAGTTTTAACTTAATAATGTAATGTATTGTAAGAAGATGCATTTAAATTGAGAAATATAAAGATTTAATACAAATTAACTTATGTCGTTCACAAAAGTCATCGCTTTACAACGAGCTCATGTTAGGATATTGCCATTTATCTAAAAAAAATTATGACATTTTCTGGGAGAAACGTCGTCTCCTCTTTCGCTTCTTGAAGACACCAAGTTTGGTCACCAAGTTGTGGTTGTAGTTTTTTTGCAAAAAAAATTCCAACAAGTCCGTCGTCTTCTGAGTACAGAATTTTGGCTACGTAGAGTCTTTTGACTTTTTAACCATCAACTTTAACTACAATTAAGTCTCCTTGAGTCTGTTCGGAAGTGTGAGACTTTCTGGTATACCAAAATTTGTAAACTCTTCACAAGATGTGACACTATGAACGGTGAATAGCTAATGATCATCGCCTGAATATTCTTTTTCGGTATCTTTTGTGTCCTTGTCAATCGGACAAACAAAAAATATATGTTCCGATACACCTAGTAAATTTTAAACCTATGATGCATGTCAAAATAAATTCTTTATTATTCACGACCAAATTTGAAATATAATTAAATTCTAATAAGCCTATATTTAATTAACAAAAACACTACTTGTTGTTGTTGCTGTTGTCGGGTCTATAGATATCCCATGCCAGAAACTCAGAAGAGGAAAATCACTACTTTTAAGTTTATATTGAGAAAAGGTCTTACTTGCATATAAAGTTTCACATATGATGAAAACGGGGTTGCTGAGGTTGATTTGTGTTCCACGGTACTGAGGTTGGTACACTACAGGCTTATAAGCCAGCAGCGTTACCAACATGAAAAAATTTGATTTCTCAGTTCTTTATGATATTCCTATCTTAAAAATTCAACTTTAAATACCCACAAGTATATTTATGGCGGGGTTTTTTTTGTAAGACCGGGAAGTTCGTTCCTATTTACCCCACTCTTACTGCTACTACTACTAGCAAATTTGGAGCTTTCATAAAATCTAATAGGAGCTCTCTGTGGATGTTAAAATGATTAAAGTATGCCGATACCAAATTTTGCTGAAAGCTGCCATGGTAATTAGATATTTTATTATTCTTTTAAATGATGTTGTAATTTACGCTATTTACGAACGGACGCCAACCTTCAAATGAACCACCGGTTCCCCAGATAAAGATAATTCAATTCATAAACAAAAAACCAAGTTTTTAATTTTTTACTAATAGACATTAACAAGTCAGAAAAAACTCTATTTAACAAATTCCAACTTATTTTTCTACAGACATAATTTTTCACATCGTTGCTATGAACCGTTGCTATGGAGGAAGTTGTAGTGTTTCTCAAACGTTTTTTCAAACGAATAACAAAAAATAATTAATTAAGCTAATTCTTTAACGATCAGCAACAGTTATATTCAATCATATGACGTACGCTGTCATACTATTTATCCAACCTAAAAATCCGCTCAAAATCGCGACCTTGGGGTAAAGAGGCTAAAATATACGCAGAATATTTTTTAAAGAAGTATATCTTCCAAATAGTTTCAAGAGAAACAAACTACACATAAGTACTTATATCCTTCCAATCACTAACTTCTGCGAAACCAGCAAACACCTTTGATTCGAGCATTACCCCAGCACCAAATGCTGCTAAGAGGATAACCATTATGCTCTACCTTCCCTCGACAATCAATAACGTGTCCCAATGTGATATGTCCTGCATTCAGGACAGATATGGCAGTATCCGTGTTCTTTGTAATGATAAATGATTGCATGTCATCTAAACATGTTCCGGTATATGATACGTAGTCCACCACCAATAGAAATATCCTGGGCTTCATTTATGTGCGTTGGATGGCTGGGGAATCGTTGTTACCTGTTGTGCATTAGGATTAAAATTATACAGGATTGGTAGTTGAACTTCTCAAAATCTTAATGGCAGCATTTTCTAACATAAGAAAGTTATGGTCCTATCGGGGCCCAGGTGGCCTAGTGGGTTTAATCGCAGCCCACTACGCTAACAGACTGCGCACTGTACCGGGTGCGGGCTCAAGTCCCGCCTTCGCCCTGGGTGTACTTTATCTCTCTGTGTCAGTAAAAATTCTGTCTGTGTATTACTTGACGGAGGTCCCTGATCAAGAACACAAATTGGAAAAACGTGCAAACCTACCTACCTACCTTTTGGTCCTATCAGTGGCCGAGGTGGATAATCGACGAGCCTCTCACCGAGAAGGTTCTTGGTTATGCCCTTGCCAAACTATAATGCTTGGGGAAAAATCTAAAATATCACTGGAGTGACCGAGTGCACTGCGATATACGTTTTCGTTAAATCAATGGAGTCCAAAGTTCCGATGGCGTTAGCGTACGATACCTCCAGGTTGGATGCCCTCTCATGTGTCGACCTCTTCACTTGACCAGAGTCCTAAATTACAAGGCTTGAATTGGCTGTGTAGAGTGAATACAAGTTAGGTGCATATTCAACAATAATATGGATAAATGTTGGTATAAGTTCGTTTCGAGCGAAGCAATAAACCATCTATACAAGCCCAACCAATCCAATTACATCACTATACAAATCCGTATGCTGTATTAATCTATTTTTCATTAATCTATTTATCCTGTTATGTATCTCCATTCCTTTTCCAATTTGAAAGTATCCCAATTATATTTCTGTAGTTTCATATACATAAAAAATTTGCGCTATAAATATTCTTTATATAAGGAGTCTAAAACAAACTAAAGTTTATCATATGTAGAAAGAAAACTGCCATTTCGCTTGAGCTTTATTCTAAATAAGCAAATACGAATATATTTATTATCCAACCTTATTCTTATCTATTCCATTAATTATTTATTTAATAAACCCATTCTATTTATAGAACGCATAATATTTCCAATGGATCTGTATAAGGAAAATCCATTTTATTTCCTTTATTCAATAAAACTCCAGAATCAGAAACTTTGGGATTCGAATTAGCAATGCTAATTCCGAACAGATTCCCGAATTTTATCGTAAAAGTCGGCTTAAATAGGATTTTCTGAGGCTTGTCCCTTGAGTAACAATCAATATGTTTCGGAAACTTTTTTAAACGAAATAAGGGAATAAAGTTATATAAAAAAAAATACGGTGCTGGAAAAAACGATCTTGTATTGAATTGTAGATCGAAACTTATATTCGAATTTCGTATAAGGAATACAGGGGAGATTATCATTGAAAATAATTGCTTAAATGTATGTGATGGAATCACAATAGAGATACAGATGATTTTGAAATTTTAGGAGACCTCTAGAGAATTTGTTAGTGAAGGAGGGGGGTAAAAAAAGTTACCCCAGTAAGTAATATATACACTGTTGGTGCAACGTTATTCCGCAAACATGGAGGCAACACATTTGGCCAATTTTTTTTGTTTGCGGAGTAACGTTCCAACAAATTTGTGTACAGTGTATTGTTACCAGAACATATAGTAATATGTTTTAATGAAGTTATATAATTTTATTTTTTTAGTTTTACCTATATGAATTTTTAAATGCCTAACTTATTTTAATTGCTCTACAAACAAATCTAATTCCGTTTACTGAAACTATTTAACAGAAAATATTAAATAATGTAAGACATCTCAATTCTTTTTAATGAATAATGTAGATTTTTAAATACATCATATTTGTTTTTAATTTCTGAGTTTAAAGCAAATAAAAAAAATTAATGGATTGTTAAAATGTAACAGTTAGGACTTCCTAACATTACATTCATGCAATTTTTCACTTATGGTAAGAGCAATACGATTCTTTCTAACTATTTCTAGCGTTTGGTACACACTCTTAAAACAAACGAGCGGTTTTAACTCAGTCTGAGGTAAATTCCACTCCTTTCCGTGCCGAAAATGGCCTTCCCTTATAGGAGTGGATTTCACTCTTTTTGCGGAGTGGGTAAAGGAAATAAAAGAAAACAATCTACGTCCTACACTCTTAAAACGAGCGGTTTTAACTCAGTCTGAGTTAATTTCCACTACTTTCCGGTGCCGAAAATGCACTTCCCCTTAGTGGATTTTACTCTTTTGTTTTAAGAGTGTACTGATATAGCTTTAGAGTAACTACACAGATCGTAATTTGGGAAAGAGGTTAACTGTTGAGTTGCACCCAAAGGAACTTCGAGCAACATCGAACGCTAACTTCGAAACTAACGTCGGAACTTTGGACTTCGCAGTTTTACGAAGCACGTTAGTACCAATGTATTTGGAATCTTCCGGGACCAATTGAAGATTTTATTTCTAGAAAATAGATGTTTATAGTATAGCTGGTTTTGAACACGGTCCTCCATAATAAAGTGCGGTTGATATTATTATCCGGGCAAGAAGTTCCAATTGTTCACTTATTTACTCGCTTACTATTAGTTTTAAACAATTTTAACCAAGTATTCTTTTATTAAAACATTAAATAACCTGTATGACTACGATTAAACTTAAATTTTTGAAACAAATTACCAATAAGACCAACTACAATAAAAAGAAACTCTACAATACTTGTACATTTTTTAACAACCATGCCCCATATACGTCCCCGAATATATTCATTGTTACCAATGAATCTACCTTATACCGATCATTATAAAAATTTCTCCTTTAAATTCTACTCAAAACTAGCAGATGCAAGCCCATCCATTCTCTTCCCTTCACCCCCAAACGAACAAAAAGCTTTATAAATGGCCCTAGAATGCAACGCACCAGAAACACACACTACCAAAAAGGGCCTCTAACCGCATTTCCATTTTAATGAGAAATTACCCCGGCATCGGAAAACCCTTCTTCGTATCTATTCTTCAGAGAAAAAGGGTATAAGATCAAATAATGATGATTTAGTGTGTGTTATTTGTGGTTTTACAAGGATCATATAAATGTCTGTTGTTGTTGTGACTAAACCTTCATGACCTAGCAACAGCTAGATCTGGTCCATAAGTCCATGTAATCTGCACTGTTAAAAATTTTGTGCTTGGTTTCACCATGATATTGGTTCCTAGTAGCTGCAACGGCTGTGTGGTGAAATGTTTCACCTTTTTTTCGGTGTTTGGTTGAACCATTTTTCTGGATTTGGAAACAAAAACCTGAGAAATGGTTCAACCGAATACCAAAAATATGGTTTAACGTTTCACCACACAGCCGTTGCAGCTACTAGGAACCATATTTTTGGTGAAACAAAGTGCATAATTTTTAACAGTGTAGCAAAGTCAGTAGCAAGAAGTGGAGATGATTTAAGGTCTTCTAAACCTAGACCCAGGCAGTCTAGGATATATGCTCCGGAGATAATATAAAGGTCTAAAAGACGTTTTCAAATTTTTTTAGGACTTTAAGTAAAATACCTACAAATGATGTTGGAACCTAAAATTTCAATATTTATCAAGAGTTATCGTTATATGAAAAAAATGTAGGTTATATTGCCACGAACTTTTAATATTTTACTCTGTGAGAGATACAGACGTATAAATAAGACTGTCACCTGACTTAATTTTTCAGGCAACACAATTTTTAGAAATTTAATTTTAGAATTTTTTTAAATTTTAGAAATTTTTAAATTTTAGAACAATTTTAAATTTTAGAAAAATTTTAAATTTAGAAAAATTTTAAATTTTAGACTAAATTGTAAAAAATTTGTAAATTTTAGAAAATTAATAAATTAAAAAATTTACTAAATAACTTTAACTTTACTTAAAATTTAGAGTGTATGGAAGAGTAATTTATAATAATCTGTTTCAGAAATATAATTTTAAAAAATCAAATGTATCACATTTTTAATTCAAAATTTTATTTTTAATTTCATGCTGTAAAAAAACTCGCACTTCAGTCAATTTTTTTTATCCCTCAGAGGGTTAATTGTTGGTGCGGTTTAAATTAAACATACATACAACAGAAGACCAATGAAACATTCTTTTCGAATATAAGTAAGTTATACCTAATTACTAAAACTTTCTCAGAAAAGTTTTAAATAATCATTTTTTAAAAATTATAAACAAAAGTACAAATTAAAAAAATATTTCATAAAATGTTTTTTTTTTATTTTCTGATCTACCTGGAAATGGCAAAGTTGTTTTCACTGTAGTAGTTTAAAATTTATTTTTTTAAATAGCATTTCAGTATAAAAATTCAGAATTATGTTTATTATTTAAGATATAATCTTACATTTCTTTCCAGCTGAAAAAGTTTGAATACAAATAAAATTTTATCATTTAAAAAAAAATTTAATTTATTGTTACGACTGGAAAAACTGATATATAAATTACGTAAAAAACAGTACTAACGCTCAGAAGGTTAACAATTTCAAGTCAAATGACATGCACAAAATTTACACTCTTGTTACTTTCCTTATCCCTCAATTGAAGAGCTTAGTGGAAGAACGTGTAAGTGACAAAAAGGTGAAAACGAGAAAAAGAGCTTTTAAGTTTTTGGTTTGCACTCAGATCGGTTAAAAAACGTTACTTTCAAACGGTAAAAAATATACTTAACTTTAAGTTTATGAAAAAGGGGAAACTTGTTATCTTTGTAGGATGGAACAATATGTTCATTGCTCATTTTTTCAAAAATGTCACTTAGCACGTTCTTCAACTAAGCTCTTCAATTAGCTGAACCTTTTTTTTTTCAACTGGGCTGCTTTGTTGGCGGCTAAGCCTTTGCAGACTCGGAATATTCCCCCGAACTAAGAACCTTTTTTTTTGTGGTATCTAGGCTGCTCTCACTACCGATTTTGACGCTTAGATTACAATGAATCTGAGCTCTCTGTGGATGTTGAAGCAGGCCGATATTTAAATTTTGCCGAGAGAACCGAAGCCAAACGGGTATTCAAGGGATCTTTTACGTGCCACATAATCATATGACATGCGCTCTTACGATTTTTCCATCCAGAAAATCTTACGACTCAGCCGGGGGTCGAACCCTCAATTTCTCAAAATGAATTATGCCACTTTTAAAATAAGACCTCCTCGTACATTTCAAAGCATGATACAGTCTCCCTACAGCTATCCATCAGATCTTAAATCTTTTTCTTTCTCTTTTCCCCTTTCCATGAATCAGTTTCCCAACCGCTGTTTAGTGTTTTAGAGATATTTTCTGTGGTCTCTTTTCTTGTTTTATTGTATTTCCTGGGAAAGAGTAGTGCTCTCCTTGCGGCGCTTCACAGGGGTGCCGATTGGGGGTTTTGAGGAAGTCGCCAAATTGAGGAAAGTCGCCAATGACAGTATAATAAATTTAAATGCAGTATAATAAATTTGTATAAATGAATTTAATGCAATACAATAAATTTGTATAATAAATTTAATGCAGTATAATAAATTTAAATAAATACATATACATTCGTAGATAAACTCGAAGACAGCTTTAGCCCTCTGATAACAGTATTAAGGCACTCAGGCTAACAGATTTTGAACTCTGATTTTCTTCTCAATAGCTCTTTGTAAATTTAAATTCCTTCTCTTTTTAGTTAAAATTCGATTAATTTTAAGTTAACACAACTTTTTTGGGTGAAAATTAAATAGCTAACATTCCAGGAATATCTAAAATCAAGCTAATAATCAATCGTTCAATCAATGTGTTCAATCAATGTGTTCTAAATAAATCAATCAATAAGTTGAGATTTTGGCTATTTTAGCTTCATTTTGAAATTTGGGCTTATAAAGATTCAATCGGCATTCTATATTCATTAATTTTAACCAAAGAAAAAGAACGATAGGATATTTTAATATAAAATCAGAGAACTTTCTTGTGACAAACTTAGCTACACTCACATGCAATCTCAAAATAACATTCACGGTAGATGGCGCTGATTTAACACTAAGTTTTTACCAATCACCGAAATTACAACAAAATTGTGTTGCCGAAGCTACATGTGTTCACCATGAAGTACCTTTTGGTGAACAAGGGTTGTTGCAATATCTTCGGCAACACTACAAAAAAACAAACGCTCAACCAAGTAAGACACTTATAATCATTCTTCCGAAAAAATCTTTAAAATTTTATTCGTGACGTTGAAGGCGGGATACCATATTTGCATTGAACTGGCCAAAAGTTATTTACGCAACAAGTGTGTAAAGTTAAACTTTTTTTTAACCTCTTCCTTCTCGTCCCCGTGATATTTCTAGACTGGAATGTTCAGTAGCAACGCGCCATAAGTTTATAACTAACTTAAAGCCATCAATTAAAACGCCAATAACTGTAAGTAACCTGTCAATCATATCGAAATAGGAACTTCTGTGACCATTTTCTGGAAAATTGTCCGATCGTTAAGTGGTTAAAATGAGAATGAATAATTTTTATTTTAAGCATTAATTGATATTTATTTGCGTACCAAGTACTGCTATGTGTGAACGTTTTATCATTCACTAGAGAATAAATAAGATAAATGAAATTTGGCACTGTTAAACAGAACAATTCACTGTCACCGAAAACCCGACATTTAACCACATTTTGACCACCATTTTGATATTTTTATCTATTTTTTACAGTATCAAAATCGACATTCTAAGTTTTGCAGAAAATAAAATAACCTACAAATTTTTGTCGAAAACATAGTTAGCTAAAAAATTCTAAGAAAAGGTTCCTTCTAAAATCATGAGCAGACCTTAAAAAGTTGAGATGCTAGCTATGTCGGTTTCTTATTCAAATATGCCCTGTAAGTTATAGTAGAACTTATCAAGGTTTCTTCTTCATTACAGAAAAAACAAATCCTTAAAACTTTAGTAGAACAGAACTTGTATTAATGAAAAAGACTTTTTAGAAATAAAATGGGACTTACTTGAGTTGAAATTTTTTGAATTTTAAGTGTGAAAAATATGTATGTTCTACGTGGTTTAATTAGGGGTACCAGATTTTGGTACCCCTAATTAACTATACTAAGGGTACTAAGATGGTACTAAGATGTAAATATATTGTTACTATTACTGATGAAAATGTGAAAAAATACTTTTACACCCGGATTTCTATGCGTTAAAACTATTTTTTTTATTTGATGCTTCAATAATAATAATGCATCAACATGTGCCAAATTTAATCGATAAAAGTAATAATTTACTCTAGTATAACCGTGCTTGTCATATAATCTTAATTTAGATATTAAATTTTGAATACTTATTACATAATAAATTATTTTTTTATGATACCGTGCAAAAAAAATTGTATTGCTAAAGAAAAATATTATTTCATGATGGGCACTTGTTAAATAAACATAATACCCTTCGCTTCGACAAATTTATCTTTTTGCACTACTTGTTAAAGTATTTTTGACAAGCGCTCACAGTTACTTACCAAAAGTATTTAAATTTTTTGCATGTTACTATTTCGTTTTAATTAATCAAATTAACTGAAATCGTATGCATCATGTGCTCAATGAAAATACAACTGATTATTTAGATAAAAGGGTAAGTATTTTTATTTTTGTTTGTGTACTTACTACAACTTACTACAATTTAATACTAAAGGATATATTTTAAAGTGGTAAATTATGAACAACGGATCAATAGCAATTGCAACACTAAAAAGATATGATTTGTTATTTTTTAAGTTCCCGGCATAAGCAATGCTGAGTAAGCATTAAAGTTCTAGTAACAAATACCTCTTCCCAACATAATCCCAAATTTTTCCAAAATGGCAAACTCATGAATTTTGTAAACCCATTGTCGCATTCAAATCCAATCTTCTTTTTTAAAATGTACATTATAAACTAGTTGCCAATCTGACGATTTTTGCCAAATATGGTAAAATGGCAAATATAAATTTCCGTCGGAACAAGAATTAGAATTGCAAATGTTCTCAAAAGTTCCCCCTCTTAGTTTCATGGAATAAAACAAGAAAAAAGGATGTGAGAACCAATTTCCTCTTGATTTTAGTTTTTAAGTTTTTGACCAATAACCAGATATTTTCCTCCATAAAGAAGTGTTTGTCATAAAAAAATAAGGTAAAGAATTTTTTAAATATTCAGCATCGTGAAATCAGACACAAAACTGTGACTAGAAATACGATACAAGTTTATTAAAACTTTCAGAATGTTTATAATATGTAATTTTTATAATACCCTATTGCAATATTAATTTTTTATATTTCATATTAAATAACTGAAAGTAAAAAAAGGCTATTTGCATTATAACTGTTAAAATAAGAACACCTTAAATCAATGATATTCAAACTAAGATTCTTTGTTTAATGAAAATCTAATTTGTATTGAACATACTTAAGGGGGACCAAACCCCCTAAAATTTTCAAAAATGACATTTCACTGTTTTTAGTGTTTCTTAAACTATACAATCTTAGCTATACAACGATATCTTAAAATAAAAGTTTCAAGTACTAGAAGTATTTTTAGTAAAAAAAAATTGATTGTTGTTTAGGTAAAACCTTTTTATGTTTCATAGGTAAGAAACCATTATTGTTTACTTTAAACGCTTATATCTCAAAACGTACTTTTTCAATGTGCGTGTACCTTTTTCTCAGAATCTACTTTAAGTATCAACCTGAAATTTTTTTGATACGTATTTAAAAAGTTGTTTTCTAAAATTCGCTGGAGGGATTTGAGTATAACTATCTTACTTTTTCTTCTTTTTGATATTATTGATGTTTTTTAGGTCAAAAATATGTAGTTTCGCTTAAAAATTTATAATTTTAAAACTAAACAAAATTTTTAGAAATGCCTCCAGTAAAGTATAGTTGAACATCCATTTAAAAACTAGTAAAAATTTCATTAAAATGTATCAAAAAGATTCTGAAAAAAAGGTACATAAAAAAGGTCATTTTAACATGGGATTCAAAGGAGGGCTCCAGTCCCCCTTCAGCAGATTCCAATTTATTTCCCAGAAGAACTTTAATGGCAAAAATCCGAACAACTAAAGGAGCATAGACACAATGATATTCATTCCAAGAAAAAATAACGATATGAAAATATCCAATGGTATGTGGCATTAAAGACGAAAGGACAAAAGAAACTGGAACTATAATTAGTTATAACAAGAGGAGACAATGGCTTATCGTACAAAAATTGATTAGTAACGAATGTAATAACTGAATAAACGATAAAATATTATTATAAGTATTTCTCATTACAAATGGATTTTTTTCTTCAGATAAAGCAGAGTTATTTTGGGAACTTTAATGTCAAGGTAACTTGGTTTGTTTGAAAAATGTCTTTAGAATAAAAGTGCTGAGTGCGAATCATGTTTGGAAAACTGGTCGGTTTGTGTTGATGGCTTCTGCTATAGGGTAAATAAAGGGGTAAATATAGGGTAGTAAAGAAAATATGGCAAATTGCAGATTTGTTTGATGTCACTTTGTAAATGTCGTTCTTTCTTAAGATAAAGCGGAGTTATTTTGGTAACTTTAATGTTAGGATAACTTGGTTTGTTTGAAAAATGTCTTTGGAATAAAAGTACCAAGTGCGAATCATGTTTTGAAAACTGGTCGGTTTGTGTTGATGGCCTCTGCTATATTAAAATAGGATAAATTGCAGATTTGTTTGATGTCACTTTGTAAATGTCGTTCTTTCTTAAGATAAAGCGGAGTTATTTTGGTAACTTTAATGTCAAGGTAACTTGGTTTGTTTGAAAAATGTCTTTGGAATAAAAGTGCTAAGTACGAATCATGTTTGAAAAACTGGTCGGTTTGTGTTGATGGTTTCTGCTATAGGAAAATAGGGTAAATTGGTTTGATGTCACTTCGTAAATGTCGTTCTTTTTCTATTAATTGAATATATATTATTGTATAAGACACTATACATTTGAGTGTAGAAACCGGTTAATATAAAGTCCCATTTTTTAATTTTTCAAGACCAGAAACATGAAAGGTATGAAGGTATCTGTTTACTTACAAAAGAAACTGAATGGATTTATAATAATAGAAGGCAGAGGATTGTGGAACAAAAATTGGTTAGCAATGAATGTAATAACTTGAGGAAATATAAGAGAATGTATTATTATAAGACACATTTAAAGATATGAGGAATATTCTTTTTAAAATTAAGTCTTCCTCTAGTAAAAAAAATCAAAATATTTTATGAAAACTAAAAATGTTTGGATAATTGTGAATCTTTACAATTAACCACTTTTTTTACATTTTCGAAGCAAATATTTTATTTTAATAGCATACATTACAATATGTGTAATCTAATAAATAAATAGCTTTAAAGAAAATATTTTTAATAAGAAGCCATGTACTTCAAAACTGTTGTATTTTACATAACTGTTAATCCACGTGCCACAAGAAAAAAATATATTTAAAAAAATGTACAGTCAAATTTCTTACTTTCTTTATTTACTCTAAAACCTTAAAGCATTTGGGACTAGAGAAAATAAAGTTATTATTGAAAAATAAACCTAATTTGACGTTTTTATGTAACCTTTTTATGCATGTATTTTTTTCCTTGCTTACATACCAAAAAATAAATATTCAAACTCTAAAAGAATTTAATTTTAAAAGTAATAACTTTTTTATATTAGTTTCGCTCAGTACTTTACATAACCATTGGGGAAAAAAATTAATTAATAATCTTTTCTCTCTGATAATAAATTCACCGATAAAAACCAAAAAAAAATCTTCAACAAGTATTTTGAACCTAGATTATTAGCATTGCATTTTTTTAATACTTGTTTAAAATTCATGCAATGTTTCTTAATTACTTCACATGATTTTAATAAGCGTTGAAATATTTTATATGTAATTATTTATCTTTTTAGGTTGGACCAGCCCTCAATAACCTACCTATTAGAGCCCACGCAAAAGTTAGCGTTATAGGTAAGAATTATGTGTCGTCACACTTTTAATTTATAAACATTTATAGTTTCAAAAAAAATAATTAATGGAAAATAAATTCAATTTTTTTAATAAATTGGTTATTCAAACTTATTTAAATCGCATTTTTATTACTTTTCTTCAAAAACTAAAAAGCTGAAAAAAGACAATTTGCATTTCTAAAGGCTGAAAATGTAATGAATGGCCGTTAAATGTAATGAGTAATTTAAGTAATAAATATTTTATAAAAATGCATTGTAATACTTTCCTCACATTGATGTTCGTTTTAAAGTTTCATTTTCTAGCTTATTATCATTATTTTCTAACTCATTATATTAAATTTTAGTATATATTTTTCTCATTTCTGAATGTTGAAAATTGTTTCTAATGTCATTGTACTCACATAGAATTTATGAAGCGTTTATATATTTTTTACAATAATTACCAATTTGTACAATGCCTTTCATTTCGGATATAAATAATATCTTTAAAGTAATATATAAATATGAAAAATAAAAAAAAGTTTTTTTTAAAAAGTATATCATTTCTAAATTAAATGTTTTTAATAACTTTAACAAAAGTTTTAGAGCAGCATAGGTATTTAACATTTGTTACGAAATAATATTTCCACAATAACAGATAAGAAAAAATTATATTATGTGTTTAAAAAAATGTATGTTAAATTTTATTGAGGGAAAGAATTCAGAAAAATTTACGTTTACAACAATAATTCCCATAAATTCATTTTTATCTGCTGAAATTAAGCTTTCATATATAGCTACCACTATGTCTATAATGTGGAACGCTGTATAACACACAACAAGTTAGTGTATTAACAGGGAGGTGTAAAAAAAATAACTTTGTTTTCGAATGTTTTGTTATAAATCGTTAAATGTCCTTTAAAGATATATAAAAAGAAATGAAAATCTGTTTTAAGTAAGATTTTTGTAACACTTTCATTTTAATTTTTAACAAAAATAATTTTACAAAAAAATATATATATATTTCATTTCTGATATCCTTCTGACCAAAATAGGCATTACAGTAATTTTTGAATCTCCGAAAAAAAACATCTTTACAAATCCATAAATCCAACTAAAAAAATCACTTAGAAAAATGTCCTTAACAGCATTATCAAAAATTATACTTTATATTTTGAATGACACTAACTTAATATCGAAAACTTTTGATCAAACAATTTTCGACATCAAACTCTGAAAAGAAATTTGATAAGGCAAGAAACTGGCAATTAACTTATACCCTCTCAAAAAAAACTCTTAAATTATTTTTTGTGAAAGTTTCGCAATTTGATGCCATGCAGCCATGATGTAAAATAAATGATTGATCATCGCCGAGTTGGCTGGAATTATTTTTTTTTAAGTTGCCGTCCTTTTTTTCGATATTTTTTTTTAGTTATAACTCTTGGTACGTTTAAATTTAGTTATCTGGGTAGTAGGTGATCATTTTTCAAATCAATAATGAAGCGATATAGTAAGTAAAACCAGTTTTATATTCATCAATATCAATTTAATGAATTTCTGCAGCGTGAAAGCGAAGTGTTGGTTTGACTCCGCGTTTTGTAGGAAACTTAAAACTATCAGCTAAATGTTCTCGCATATAATAATTATCAGATTCTGAAGACCAAAAACTATATATTTTTTATTTATTTATTTACAACTAGTAAATTAATAACCGTCCTTCGAATGGGGTTTAAAAGTAGTGCCGCATTGCAGCCAAGGCATATGTATTTTAAGTTAATACTTTTACTTGAAGCTAAAAAGATATATCGACAATTTGGAGTATTATTTGACTAAAATTTAGATCGCTTGGCTAGAAAATGGCGTCTCCAAATGTGGGAAGTTCAATAATATTTTTTCGTAATTTCTCAAAATAGTAAAACTATAAATTGTGTCACAATGATTAAACACTAAAAAATTTTTATATATATAAAACTAGCTGACCCGACAGACGTTGTTTTGTCTTTACTATGAATATTGAATTGTAATTGAAGGTTGATCGAAAAATCCATCTATCCTTGGCAAATGCAGCCAAAAATGTCCAAAGAATAGTACCCCATGTGGTGGGAGTGCACGTTAAATATTTTTCAAAGTCCCGACGCTGCGTATGATGTAAAAGTTGCATTGGGTGACTAATCAGGTGTTGGCTCGTCACATGACTGTGGTTCTAAATAAAAACGCCCATGGCCGATATCCCTCTTGTATAGCTCTAGTGCGACGATATTTCAAACTAACCCTAACCCATACAACTGGATAGGAATAGCTAACCTACGCTAAATTTTTAACTTCGCCAAAAGCCGCCAATGCCAACATTCAATTGGCCATATCATAGCTGTACCAAATTGACAGTTTCATAAACATAAAGTTTTTACGCTAACCGTAGAGGGAATTAACATTTCTTAGAAGTATACATCTGATCTTTGGTTGGTAGACATATATATTCAGGTTTGTGTGCTTGGTCAGCGACCCGCTTATAAACCTTCGTCAAGTAAGACAGACACATCAGACAACACGCACATATACGTGGATCCATCTAATTTTTAGAGACAGAGGCCAACTAGAGGATCCCCAGAATTGGCTTGTCACCCCCAGAGGTATTGATTTGGTATGGAAACTTAGAGGACTTTCGGACCCAACAGATTTAACGAGCACGTACTCCGACATCCGATCTTGAATAGTAATCGTGAGGTAAGGTAATCGTTTCCGGCTGCCTATTTCTAGCCTCCTTCAGGAGCTTTAACACAGCCAATAACGCCTCGTAATTTAGAACCCTGGTCAAGTGACGAGGTCGACACCTGAGCGGGCACCCAACGGAACTTCGAGCGACATCGTACGTTAACGCAGTCGGGACTTTGGACTCCACAGATTTAACGAGCACGTCTGTCCCTGTGTACACGGGCCCATCCGTGATGAGGATTTTTCTACTATTTCCAGCACGGATCCGATTTATAGGATGACTGGCAGTAGGTGGGATTCGAACCCCCGCCCTCCTGAGAAGGTTGAATCTCTAGGCTGATGCCCTAACCACTCGGCCACGGACGGGCCTAGTAATCGTTTTTACTGCCATGATACATTGTAGCAATATCTTCACTTCTAACCATTTATAAACATCAATTAAATTAAATTCGGAAACAAAAAAAAATCAAATGATTTCAATTCAATAAATAAAATAATAATATTTAAATAAAAATCCTACAAATTAAACTCACGTGCTCTGACGTGCTTATACTTAAATTTCGTTCGCGTTGAACGTGCTGAAATTTCTTTTAATTTGAAATAAAAAGTATAAATGCTAATCTTACAATACTATTACTATGGAGAAATCGGCTCACGTTTTGCACTCCTACACCCGTTCGGGTTCGAATTTCAAATAACTCATTCATTAAGAACCTTCTCCTGACAATAACAGACACAACGAAAAAAGAATTAGTGAAATCGGTCCAGCCGTTCAGGCGTGATGCCGTCACAACGAAAAAATGGGACTTTAATTTATATATAAGACTAGCTTTATTTAGTTTAGTTTAGTTTGAATTATCGTCGCACTAGAGCTACATGAGGGCTAAAGACTAGATTTATAAACGCGGCGTTGCACGGGTGTACCCTTAATAACTGTGATTGTTTTTTTATGTAAACATTTATTTTATACCAATTGACCCTTTCTCCACTGGTTAGCACTCCATCGGTATATTATAATTTCCTCCCATTCTATTATCAGCATTAATTTTTTTTTTAAGAAATCCGATTGTATCTAGGCCCTTCTAGAAGTTAGAGTGCTTTCCCATAGGCCCTGTTTAAATTGCCAGAATAGCTGTGATATAATGGCCAGTTTCTATTTGCCCTCCTACACCCGAAAATGCCCAAAATGTGATGACCATTAAACTCCATATTCGACCACTCGACAGGGCTGGGGAGCCCAGTCGGTAAAGGTGTTCGCCTTGCATGCGATAGGTCCCAGACTCGGGTCTGGACATAGTCAAAATAACTGCCGACCTATAAATGGCCCATGCAGCCAAAAATGTCCTGTGCCCCGCATAATACCCCGTGTGGTGGGAGTGCACGTTAAATATTTTTCAAAGTCCCGACGCTACGTACGATGTCGTCCTTAAAAGTTGCATTGGGTGCCTACTCAGGTGTCGGCTCGTCACCTGACTGTGGTTCTAAATTAAGACGTCCGTGGCCAATAGCCCTCGTGTATAGCTCTAGAGAGATAATTAGAGAGATAATAGAGAGTGAGACGATAATTCAAACTAACCCTAACCCATACAGCTGGATGCAAATAGCTACCTTACGTTAAATTTTCAACTTCGCCAAAAGCCGCCAATGCCAAAATTCAATCGGCCATTATATCATAGCTGTATTAAATTGCCTGTTTCATAAACGTAACGTACATACACTATACGTAGAGAGAATTGACGTTTCTTAGAAGTATTCATCAGATCTAGAATAGTTATTGCCTTTACTGTCATGAGACATTGTAAAAATATCTTAATTTCTTACCGTTTGTTAACATCAATTAAATTAAATTCGGTAACAAAAAAATCAAAAGATTTAAATTTAATAAATAAAATAAAATAATGATATTCAAATAGCAATCCTAGAAATTCAACTCACGTGCTTACGTAATTATACTTAATTTTCGCTCACGCTGATCGCGCTGAAATTTCTTTCAAATTAGAAAACGAAATTTATAAATTAAAAGTTCATAACAATGCTATTCCTATAGAGAAATCAGCTCACGTTTTGACCTCCTACACCCGTTCGGGTTCGAATTTCCAAAAATTACTTTCTTAAAAGACGCCTACTATATAAAAAGAATATTTTCCTAAAATGTGGTAGCTCTACCTCCAGTAGTTTTGGCAGGGCGTTGATACGTGAATTAATGAATCAGTCAGTCAGGACTTTGCCTTTTATATAGATGAGTTTTTAATAAAATGTTATTGTTATATTAGTTAAATAATTCAGAGATATATTAAATACTGACTTGATTAAGCATTCTTAAAAACTAAAACTTATCTTATAAAAAACAAAATTAAACTGTAATTGCACATTACTTTTTGTTTAAATTAAAATGCATTGAATTATTTTTTAAAAATTCACAATTTTTCCAAGGCATTGTTTTTTTTTAAACTCTTTAAGGCAATCCAATTATCGAGTATTCATTTAAGGTTTATAATAATTTTATTTTTAAAATAATACTAACAGGTACTTCAAATGCTTTCTATACTAATGAAGCTTAATAAACGTACGATACTTTAATTTTATTTGTATATGCACTTCTATCACGTTTACACTTCAGACTGTTTAATAAACGCAATCCAAATTCTGATCTCGTACAGTGACTTTGTAAAAAAATAAATTCTAATTTCTTGGCTTACACTTGAGAATTTAATGCCTGGAAAATGTTTAGAATACCAATTTTACTGCTTAAGAAGATGTCTTAAGAAGATGTCTTTTTTTATATCAATAATTTTATTATTGATGTAAAAAATTGATTTATTTGAATTAACTAAGGGCTTTGTATTAGGCACTGCATGTGCTCTTTTATTTATTTTTTAAACTTAAACAATCTTTAGAGTTCTATTTAATTTAAGAAAACATATTTTAATAGTATATATTTTCAATTAAAAAGAGTTAGGTAAAGAAGGCAAATTAATTATGATATTGATGTATGCTTATCATATTATTGGTTGAGAAACAAACAAAAAATTGGATGCTTCAAATTGTGTACAGCTTTTAAAAAAATATGTACAATTTCATTCAAACTTTATTTGGAAAAAATAGTTTACAACTTTCATCTTTTTTTATTTAAGGACAAAAGTTTTTTTTTTTTAAGTTTATCGTAACATCATACTTTACCTTAGCTAAAGTGTGAGGTTACAATGAACTCAATTTTTTTTTCTCGGTTTACCTTAGGTAAAGTTATGGATATAAGTAAGATGACTATTGGAAAAGAACAATCATTCAGAAACGACAAAGTGTTCTTCAACAAAAAAAAATAATGCCATTTAAGTTACTGTATTCAAAAGTATAAGTTCATCATCTTACACTCATTTCAACTTATAATTATCCATTCATACAATTCAAAATTGAACCTATCTTCCTACTTTCAAATAAATAAATTCAATATTCCCCGTTAATGATATTCCCAATAAGAAAGACTTCCTAAAACCTCGTAAAACCCTTGTCAGCTACCAACGGAACCTAATTGGCAAACCGGAGCTTTCTACCAAATACTACAACTTTAACAACGTCTCACTTATCACAGCAACTCCCTTCATCGTGTCCGAACAATTAGGGACCAAGAAAGCCTGTCCTTCCGTCACGTCACTTCCGCCTTTCATTAACACGATTCTTTTGTCCCATGTCGCCATTTTTTTTCTTTGATGGACGTTTTTTTGGGATCCTCTGGGAATGGGCTAACAGTAGAAGGATCCTGTATGGTTAGAGTGTCTTTAGAAATAAATGGATAATCTTGTATCGGGCCATCGATGTTGTTTTATTAGGGAAATGCATATAAAAATACCAGGATACTATGTTGGTAATATTGCTTTATTGATTCACAAAGACATGTTTCACGACGTGAGTGGCAACAGTTCCAGTGATATTGTTTTCATTCTTAGTCCTTCTGGAATCACATTTTTTTTTTTTTTGGACAATACAATATTTTTTTTATCTTCCTAAAACGAATGGTGTGCACAATTATAGATATTCTCTGTACGTGAATCACGTTAAATTGCTGTCCCACCATGTAGCTGAATGCGTATAACAAAATATAATCTAACCCGAAGTTTTCTAACAGCATTGACGATTTGGTAAAGCTTTGCATAACTGTAATTTAATTGAATTAAAATTGATAGAATTTTATAAACAGCAGTAATAAAAACCCAAAGTCGCACTTAAAAAAACCTTAAAATAGAACACAGCAGGCGAAAAACTACGATGTGAGAGAGGGAAACCGACATATCCAATGAAATCGTGGAAACGCAAGAATGAATACTGGAAAGTTATGCCTTTGAAATAGGCCAATTCATTCAATCATTTTTCGTATTCAAACACATATATTTGAAACTAATATTTTATTCATTATTCCACGTATAACCACTTCCGGTTAACTGGATAATAGACAAAAGTGTTCATTCGTTTTTTCTCTGTTATATTAATTTAATTTCATTTTATAATGCATTTTAAGAAACAAAATTTCAAATTTTGTATTAAATGAAATAAAAAGACTAACCAATGCTTAAAACGTAAAAACTAAAATATTTGAATGTATGTATTACATTCCATAAAAATTTTACATTATTAACGAAACTAAAAGTTAGGAAAGGAAAGAAATTTGTATTTATACAAAATTAATCATTACAATTTTATTTATTGTTTATTTAATAATATAAACCACATTCATAGAACGTCGATTAAAAATATTGTTTTATATTTGGCTGTGTTGAAACAATGAAGATTCGCGTATTAAGTAAAGCGTATTTACAATATTTTCCCCATAAAAATTTTAAACAAAATAAACATTTTACAATTATTCTTTCAAATCAAACTCCCCGCAAAATATTATTTTGCAAAAAAAAAACATCATTTCTCAGTGTCATCGCCTTATCACATATTCCAGAGAACTTCCAAACTTACATCGGAACTTCCTTAACTTACTATGCAACAGAAGTCGCCCATACGCGGCAAGATAAAAGTTTAGGAACGCAAACTATCCTGTGAATATATTCGTTTCTAGTTCCGTGCCCTATTTCACAATATTTTGCCTAAAGTTTTTTCCTGTTGAACATTTGCTGTTGCCATAACTCCGAAATCCTAGTCACGTTTGTTACTAGTAGTTGAACTGAATCTAAAATTTCATTTTTTTTTATTGGTGCAAACGATAGCAGCTTTTTTTCGAACCCAGCAACATCCTGGGATGTATATTTAAAGAAGAAACTATTAGAATGTTTTTTTAGAATTTTAAAATATGGAGGGATTATTGATAAATAGCAGTTTATAGTTATTGCGAAATATAATAAGAAAAAGATAAATTCCTAGAATATTTTAATGGTTTTCAAAATATTCTTGGTGAATTTTAAATCTGAATGGACTTTTATAAATTATCTTCCTTAGTTCTCTCCTGGAATCACATAGCAAAAATATATACATTTAAATTGAAGACATTTTGACTCAAAGTAAATTTACTAAAGAAAACAGTAATGATTATTTAGTGGATGTAAATAGCAGAAACAAAAATAAAAAATATTATGCATTGAAAATATTCTGTGTAATAAAATTAAGATAGCAGCTTTATTCTTTTACTTGATTGCAAAGTGAGATAACGTTCTTAACTTTTTATTAAAATTATTTTTGATTAAACTAAATAAAAATGTTCACTTTCGAAAAAAAATATTTTGGGAAAAATTCTAAATAATGTTTTTACAATAAATTAATTAGATTTCTAACTGCCAACCGTACATTGTTTTAAAAAAAAACTGTGTAATGTTACACCAATTCAAAAGTAAGCTGATGACATGAAGAAGAAATAGAAGTAGAGACCTAACTCTACTCCACGGGTGAAAGGGGTAATATGGACGCATTTTGTGTGTCCGCTTCGCATTCAGCCAGAAGGGAAACTGGAGTGAGGTGTCAGCGAGCCGAAAACCCACTCACACCCTTTTGAGCGAACAGGGCTGAAAAGGACTATTTTCCCTACACTTGTATGCAATGCTTGCATGAGACCCCTCTATTATATTGACTTGGGCTCCTAAATGTATTTTGCCATTTTTAGTTCGAAAGAAATTAACTTTCTTTAACTTTAAATTCCAACTTTTTTTAAAGAAATAACCATGTGGATCACTAAGAACCAGCGACGACGAACCCAATAACGAAATAGGCAAGTTTCTAGGTTTTCTGTCCGGTTCGGTTTCTGCTGCAGTGCTGTGTATTCCTCCGCGTTTCGTTATTAAACCGGCTCGTTTACTGCCCTGTTCAGTGAATCACACACCTCACTCCACGTTTCTTCTAGCTCAATGCCTCTACGTTATTTCAAAGCATTTGACGATTGTGTATCATAGATAGACAGTAACTGTGTACTGTGTTTATTGCAGTGCCCCCGCGTGTGTTGGAAATCCGCGGCTACAAAAACGGCAGCACGGTGGAGATGCGAGAGGGCCAGAAGCTGGCGCTGCAGTGTCTGGCCAGGAACAGCATCCCGCCCACCAGGCTCAAGTGGATGAAGAACGGACTCGAGTACACCAGAGGTACGAAGTTTCTAGTTTTACCACGGCCTTATGGCGTAATGACCGGGGTGTAGTAGAGAAATAATGGTGATGTATATCAGAAGGTTTTAAAGATATTTAATTTTACGAACCACAGCAGAAATTACATAATAATAAGATTATTGAGACTGAGGACATCGCAGGTCCTTTTGGCTTGAGGGTAAGAGCAAAAGTGGTGTCTTGTTCGGTTCGAATCTCACTGGGAAGGAATTTGTCTCGCCTTTTTTATGCAGGGATTGGTTAAAAGAATCTATCAGAATTTATACTATCTGGTGTGAAATTTCAGTGACAAATCTTTGGTTTTAGTTCAAGGTATAACAGGATGCAGATTGCAAAGAGAAGTACCGTGTGCAAAAGTTTTACTTCGCACAATGGGGTGCCGAAACAAAGAAATTTGCTGGAAATTAAATTAACTAAGATAAGCCTCACAGTGGTCAGCCGAGATCGTTTTTACGGGCTATTTACGCAGTGAAACTTAAAAATACTAAAACACGTATTTAAATATACATCTCATATTCGAATGATATTTGCAAAATATGAGTTTTAATTCCAACTGAATTCATTGAAAAAATTTTAAAGATTATGAAAAGCCTCATTCTGTTCTCTTGACCTCTTTACCAAAAGAAGAGAACCTACCGATGAATTCGGTCTTTATATTTTTAACTCTCGTATAAATAGTTAATTTCCTATTTAGTCCTTTTTAAATTATACTCTTAAAAACCCTCTCAACATTGATCGTCTTTAATGGATCAACAAATTATCCTTTTGAAAACTCCTTTGCGGATTTTCAAGGAACTTACTCATTTGCATTTCAGCCCATTAAGCTGCATCAATAGCTTAATGACCTTTGACTACATTCAAAATAAGCAGCGATTTGGTGTCGTCGAAAACCCCTATACAGATTCGTATTTACAAGAGTTGTAAACAAAACAGATCTATTGACGCTCGATTGAACGATGTTTTGACGATTTACAAAATAAGCGGCGATGTGATGTCAAAACCCTCAATGCAAATTCGTATTTACGAAAGTTATCTAAAAAAACATATCTATTGACGATTTACAACATAGCGCAGATGTTATGTTAAAAATCCCAATACAAATTCGTATTTAAAAGAGTCAGAAAAAAACAGCAGATCTATTGACGATAGATTGAACGATCTATTGACGATTTGCAAAATAAGCAGAGATGTTATGTTAAAAACCTAATACAAATTCGTATTTACGAGAGTTGTAAAAAAAACAGATCTATTGATGATTGATTGAACGATCTATTAACGACATACAAAATAAGCAGCGATGTTATGTCGAAACCCAAAATACAAATTCGTATTTACGAGTCATAACGAAAGCTGATCTTTTAAAAATCGATTAAACATCGATTGAACGATTGATTGAACGATCTATTGACAATTTACAAAATAAACAGTTATGTAATGTTAAAAACCCCAATATAAATTCAAATTTACGAGAGTTGTAAAGAATACAAACTTTATTGAACGAATATAAAAACTCTCATTCGCCTAGTATAGTAATAAATCATATTATTACCTTGCGCACACAGTATAAACATCTGGGTAATTTGTATTATTTTCTTGAAAAATTGCTAAGTTTCTACAGCAATGCGTCAACGCAAGATGCCGTTTTCGAATATATAACTGTGTAAATCTCATGTGTACCAAGCCAAAGCCACTATTGTCTAGCCCTAAAGGCCCCAAAGTGCTCGTGATGAGTGCAAATATTTAAGATAGTTAGAGGGGTTAATATATAACGAAGTAATAGTGTTCACCTCCAATGGTTAGTTATACTACAACAATTGCCATCATTTTACTCTAGTAGCATTACAATGTATTACTAAAACCCATATAATGTTATAGGATTTTATCATAAATGTAGAAGAAGGTGCGTATATTAAATAAAACTATATATAATAATCGTTAGTTGATTCTAACCACTAACATCCAATGGTTAGTTGTACCAAAAAAAATTCCATCATTTTTCTTATACATTATCTATAGTAGTGTTACAATGTTTTCTTGAAACCTATATACTGTTTCATCATTTTAACTTAAGAGTAGAAAAAGGTACGTATTTTATATGAGTAATTATTATAATAGTTAATATAGATTCTAACCACACCACAACTTCCAAAGGTGGGTTATACTACAACAATTGCAACAATTTTACTAATACATTATCCAGTAGTATTACAATATATTCCTAAAACTCATAGCATTATACACTGTTAAAATTTTGTGCAAGGTTTCACCATGATATTGGTTGGTTTCACCATGATATTGGTTCCTAGTAGCTGCAACGGCTGAGTGGTGAAATATTTCACCTTTTTTTCGGTGTTTGGTTGAACCATTTTTCTGGATTTGGAAACAAAAACCTGAGAAATGGTTCAACCGAATACCAAAAATATGGTGGAACGTTTCACCATTCAGCCGTTGCAGCTACTAGGAACCAATATCACGGTGAAACCAAGCACAAAATTTTTAACAGTGTATGATTTTATCATAAGTGATGAAAAAGAACTTGGATTAATATAGAATTTATTAACTAACATATATAGTTTAATTTCATATACGTAATAGTTAATAGTTTCGATACTTTTTTAGGGTATTAAAAGTATGAATATCTGCTCACATCGTAAAGTTTCTTAAAACCAAAATATCTATATTATTTACCTAAAAACGTGAAATTTAATACATTGCATGACAACGACAAAATAAATTTTCCAAACTCAATGGTATTGTACGGGTTTATTTATTGAATCCCGGAACCAAACATGACACAAACACACACACACACATCTTATGCCTATCCTTGCACGAAATCAGCACAAAGCATTTTTCTTCAAAGAGAACTTGTTTTCGTCACATAAATTTCCATTCAATTTTTACGCGGCAATGCCTACATTTCCCATTTTTCCCTCAAGAAAAGAAGCCAGGTATCCTTCCAGTTATGCATGGACACTGCATTTTCCAACCAGTGGCACTGGAATATTTATGGGGGTTTTAGAGAATAGTTGGATTTGTGCGGTCGGTGCGATTCGCTTCGCCCCCCCCCCCCCTCAAAGCACAAAATTTATGGATTTTAAAAATGCTGATATTATAATTATAATTTGTTTTTCACTTTGGCAAAAAAAACTCATTTTACATTTAGATTTTATTTCATTTTAATTTTTAAATCAATATGTTCTTTATTTGTTGTGCGTTTTTTTTCCATCATAACTAGAACAATTTAGTTTCTTTTCTATCCAAAAACATAATTAATAACTCCTTCTCAATTGAACAATGATTATTATTCAGGAACAAACCGTTCCAGTACCATTATTACAGCAGGTGAAAAAAATCTGTGTATCTCACACACCCTCTAGCATTCATCGAGCTGCATGTTTATGCCTAGGACAGATCCAAGGAATATACGCAAAATAAATTCACATTTCTTCCAGATCTATTGTAAAGATATTGAGCAAATAACAATCAGTTATTTGTCTTGTGTGTTTTTTACTCTTTCACGACGTTACCAAAAAAAATTGGCATGTGAAAATAAGCTTTCGGGTCTGGTTTATTTAAATAAACAAATTCTAAGACAAATAAAGACCATAATACTGGATAATTTATGCGGGACTAAAACGAAAAACTTATTTTAAAATTTTGAAGATTTTATTCGGTAAGAAAGGTGTTCATTTTCTTCACAAAAGGCCCGTTAATGGGTTAAAGAAATGAAAAAAAAAATGTTTCAAAATTATGCCTAAATGTTTGACTTTTGAAGCATGATTAAGTACTTTTTTGCAAATGTTTCTTTTAAATTATGCTTCAAATATCAACTTTACACATTACATTGGTTAACTGTAATTCTTGTCTTTTTAATCAGTTATTTTGTAAAACAGTTGGACATTTCTTCATAACCGTAAATCGTATATACTTATAATCTTAAAAGTAACCAAGAAAGACTGCTCTTTAAAAACAACATTTTTTTAAAAGACCCACCTTTAAAGCATTGCCGAAAAATCCTTCCCGATCTGGCTTTGTACTGGACTCAAATATTCGTGAGAAAAAAAAGGTTTTAACGTATTTGTTTGAAAAGTTTGGTTATCTGTATAAACAGTCAAAAATCATGGTTTCGAAGTTAAAAATCTGCAAATAAAATAAAATATACAAGTTGGAAAAAAAATTGGAGTATGACTTTAATTTATTGTGATTGAATTAACGTAGCACTGGATGAATACGGCGACTATTGTTGACCGGCTGAGTGATTGTTAACCACAGTCAAGTGACGCGTCCAATACTTGAACTAGCAGCTAAAGTAAAATAACCGGAACACCGGAAACATATGTCAGATGACTTTGTACATGGACTTTGAACCAGCCAATATACTCGGTACATTAGTTCCGAACTTTTGACGCATAATTTTGCTATGCAATTTTATGCCAAAATTCAAATTTTCCGTCATCAATTCTAAAGGAAATTTAACGAAACTAAAGCAAATTAGTAAAAACTTGTAATTCTTGATACGTGTGATTTATGTATTTTACGCGGAAATCAAAATGAAATATTAATCGACAGCTAAATAATTGGCATATCTGCGAAAAAGTACTCAATTGTGGAAATTTATATTTGAACCTATGTTTTATAACTCTACACCATTCTAATTCATTGATGATAGAATTACGAAAGTAAATAAAGCGCCAGAAAATATCTGAATAACTTAAGAAAGGCTCGTTATCTATCACTTTTAAGATTTTAGTTCACTTAAGATAATTGATTCTACGATTATGCCAATAAAGAAACAATAACAAATTTAAAGCCATTAGCCCAATCATTCTTCGCCCGTCATTAAGGAGGACACAATAAATCAATATTCCAATTTCTTCTTCCAAAAATGGAAAAATTATTCTCTTTGGGTGTGCAATTAATTGCTTACAGATTTGCTTCCTTTTCTGTAGTATTGATAAGAATTCAGATCAATTTTGTATTAAAATAGTTTTTTCTAAGTTTCTGTAATATCTTTGTTTGTTAACATAATGCAGAAGTTATTTCATTCAAATAGATAAATGACTCAGTACAGCTTAAGATTTCTAATTAATAATATTTCTTGCTGATATTTTAATTATAATGAACTGTTTCTGTTGTTCTTCTTGTGTTACATTAAAATAAGAACTGCAATTTAAATGTTTGATATGTAAATGTGACATAAAAGAGCATTCTTAGATTAATATACATATTTTCATTCTTACATTTCATTTAAATTTAACATACTACATTATTATATAGTGAAAATTTTCGGATTCACATGGTTTTTTAGTTTCCACTAGTTGATATTAAAGATATTTCATTCATATAGCATAATGTCATCGAACAATTTATGGTTACGAAATAATAAGGTTACTTTGGGGACATTTTGTTTATAATCCAGTGTTCATGTTTGCTTTTCAATGTTCTCTCATGTTTTCATAAAGTTATAAACTGCAATGAAAATTTTATTTGATATAGTAGGAAAAATACGACACCAAAGATCATTTGTAAATTTTGATCAGATATAACTTCAGAATTGACTCAAAACACCGGAAACATATGTCAAGTTTTAATTAAGGTATATATAACAGACTAAAGTCAAATAGTTTGAGGGAATATTCAGATGTCACACTTAGTTGGACTAGTCACGAAACTAAAATCAAAAAATTTAAAAAGCACGCACGAATTTAATTAAATTAAAGGTATTCGACCCGTTGCTGCATTTCAGAAAATTCACTAGTTCTGAAAATTTAATCAACTTTTGTAAATGAAGAGAAACGTCCAAAAGTTTTAAATGTTACTTTTAAAATAGGAACTTTCTTTCCACTTTACGCACACTAAACTTTTAGCCAAAATTACCTTAAAAACAAATAGTAATTAAAAATTTTAAATTTATATATTATATTTTATATTTAGTATAAATTTGGGTACACTTGTCTGAGGGAGGTGAAGCGTTAAAAAATATATTTTAAACTAACAATGCATATCAAACTCACAAGACTTAAGATTAAAAAATACTGCGAATGCACATGCACATGCTGAAAAACATCAAAACCAAAAACGATTCGTCAATTAACAGAAAATAATGCCTTAAATCTAAGTGAAATTTATTTGTGAAAAATGAGACAAAATTTTGAGTAAAAAGACAAGTTTCTCTGACAGTGTAACTAACTCGGCTATATAGTACTTACTGTCAACTTAATACTTTCTATGTTTTTATACTTTCTATTATTTTACTTTTTATACTTTCTTTTATTTTACTTTTTTTATACTTTATTTATTTACTTTTTTTATACTTTTTTATTTTACTTTTTTATACTTTCTTTTATTTTACTTTTTTATACTTTCTACCTTATTTTCTTTTTATGGTTTATGTTTTTTGTATATTTTATATTTTCTTTATATTCTTAATATTTTTTTGATAATTTCTTTTTTTTTACTTTTTTTGCTTTCCGCCTTATTAATACTTTATATTTTTCTTTATACTCTTAATATTTTCTTTATACTTTATATATTCTTTATACTTTCTTTTATTTTACTTTTTTTATGCTTTCCG